>PKML01043777.1:194087-220154 GCA_002933935.1 Eutrema yunnanense
GGGTATCGATCGATACCAGGGGGTATCGATCGATACTGGCCGTGAAATCAGGTATTCAGCAACACGATCTTTAGCTCTGCTCCAAACTACTCCAGAAAGCTCCAATACTTCCAATAATACTCCAAACGTGCTAAGACCTGTAAAAGACTCCAAAAGACTACAAAACAGTAGAAAGACTCTATAAAAAGGACTTATATCATGGCCTAAACAGGGTAAAAACCATGATATATCATGAATGCAGTAACTAACCCGTTTTTTCCACCATTAAAGCTCAAGAATAGAGCTCGTAAACACTTTTCGCGACTTCTCTCTCCGATTTCTCCCATTTTCCCAGTGATTTTCCGATTCAAATATACCAAAATCAGAAATTATGGCATAAAAATGGCAAAACACGACTGGGCTTGCGGGATTTTGGTGATATTAGACGTTACGGGTGCTCGACGAGGGTGAAAAAAACTCTAAACGGATATAGGTACGAATTTTTACATATCGTCGATTTTCAGATCTGAGTTGTATACTCAGACTGCTTTAGAAGTCTGATGAAACCCATATGGTTAACGAGAGGGTAGTTTTGCAATTAACTTTTAAAAAAATCAGATTAAAATTGAAGTTTGATAATCTCTGAGAAGTCTGAGAATTCCCGATTCTCTCAGAATTCCCGATTCTCTCAGACTTCTCCGATAAGTCCGAGTAACCCTAAATCTAATATTTAGCACTTATGAGTGACAATATTAAAACATAACTTCAAGGAAGCATCAAATTCGTGAAATATATGCACATTACAACACATATGTGCAAATTTAAAATCTCAAATGTAAATTTGGTAAACCATGAATCTAACCCTAAAGTTATATGTAAATATTTCCATTACAAAGCATGTTTTGAGGTTTACAACCAACTTTGCCTTACATGTTTTTAATTTGATTCAATTTTACGAAATTTAATTTTAATACTTCGAAATCGTCTATATTTAATTTATGTATAAGAAATTTTTAACAAAATTTTTTTTACAATTTTTAAATTTAAATTTACTAATTAAATCTGTATCAGACTTCTTCGAGAAGTCTAATATTTATTGAGGTATAGGAATAATTAACTAACCTTGTTTAATTTGATTCAATTTTATGAAATATTAATTTTTATACATCAAAATCGTCTATATTTAATTATTGTAGAAACAAAAATTTTAAAATTTTTTTGTTTTAATTTTTGAATTTAAATTTACTGTTTTAATCTGTACCAGACTTCTCCAATACGTCTGATATAAGTCTGGCAAGAGAAATCAATCAGACTTCTATTAGAGTCTAAATGTCAGACCTCTTTAGAAGTCTGACATGTCGCGTAGGTTAAAATGGTAATAGCGGTTTCGCGTTTTTTGTTTGATCATAAGGGGGTAACTGTAATTTTCCACCCCAGAAAGTGTAGCGCAGCATTTGATTGAAAAGACAGTGTATTTTTGTCTTAAAAACGAAATTTTGGTGTAAAAACAACAATTTGCCCTTAAACAAATCAACGGTGTAGGATCTCAATCCGCGCCACAATAAATGAGTGAATAAGAAACTTTTATTGTTTTTTTGTCATTTGGTCGCAAATTAGTCGCAAATTTGAGACTACTTTGTGACTCCTATTAAAAAAAATCGTGTGGAGTCGCTAAAGAGTCCAAAATTTGAGACCATTTTGTGACAATAAAAAACCTTTACCCTAAACCCTAAATTTTAAGAACCTATAAGGTTTGAATATGATTTTACAATGATTTTGTGTATATCTAGCATTACCAAAATTTGTTAAAACTTAAAATAACAAAATTTTGAAAGAATTTTTATCTTTCAAAATTATTTCTTTTAAAACACATGTAACACTTAGTAGATGTTATGGTTAGATTGAAATTTTTGAAAGTGTTATATTTTTTGTATATTATTTGATGTTTATGTGTAAGATCTAGTTTACAATCTAAGGTTTAGAGTTTATAATTAAGAGCTAGAGGTTTAAGGCTGAAAATTTAGGATTTATAAAATGATCATATTTTAAAAAATTGTAAGTGTTGAATTTTTTGTATATTATTTGATGTTTATTTGTAAGATCTAATTTAAAATACTTTTTAGATCAAATTTATGATTAAGGGGTAGAGGTTTAGGGTTTAGGGTTAAGGGTTTGTGGTTTGGGTTTAGAATTTATTGATTTCTATAAAAATACATTGAAGTTGCAAATTAGTCCCAAATTTCGGACTATTTTGTGACTGTTATCGAGTAGAGTCGCAAATTAGTCCTAAATTTGGGACTATTTTGTGACAACTTTCGAAAAGAGTCGCAAATTAGTCTCAAATTGGTCACAAAAGCTGGGTTTTAGATTTAGAGTTTATGATTAAGAGTTAGATGTTTATGATTTAAGATTTATAGTTTATGATTTAAGATTTATGGTTTGCAAATTAGTGTACATGTTACCCTAAACCCTAAAATGATTATATTTTTAAAAAAGTGTAAGTGTTGAATATTTTGTATATTATTTGATGTTTATGTGTAAGATCTAGTTTATCATTTAATATTTACAATTTAAATTTTTTGTATATTATTTATGTTTATGTGTAATATATATATTACAATTTAAGATTTAGAGTTTATGATTAAGGGTTAGAGGTTTAGGGTTTAGAATTTTGGATTTATAAATGATTATATTTTTAAAAATAGTAAGTTTTATTTTTTTATTATTATTTGAATTTTTTTTGTATATTATTTGAGGGTTTAGGGTTTAGAATTTAGAGTTTATATTTTTAAAAATATTATTTGATGTTTATTTAAAACAAATCGAGTGGAGTTGCTAAACCGAAGCAAATCAGTCACAAATTTGGGACTACTTTTGCAAGTCCTTAAACAGTCGCAAATAAGCGACTCTTTTCTGACCAATGTTTTTAGTCGGTAATTTGAGACTCTTTTGACACTGCAATACCAGCAAATCCGTCGCAAAGTGGTCACACTTTCATCCCACTTTTTTGCGACAAAAAAAAGAATCACAAAAAGTGGTCGCAAAAACTGTTTTTTCTTGTAGTGTGTTGATGTGTGCTCGGCTTGATCTTTGATCTTTGATCTTCCTCTTCAAGCTCTGTTTCATCAATCAAGCTACCTTCTGGCTCTAACTCGTGGCTCCAAGGTTCATCATTAAACTGGTCACCGTTTCTTGAACTTATTTCAGAATCAGTTTCCCCACGCCAAGTATATTCTTCAAGATCCTCTCCTATATCGTTTTCCTGGTCAGTTTCCTCACACCACGGTTTATGGTGTTGTTCCGTGAACTGATCTTGCTCTTCTCCTCCGTATTCTGGTTCTTGGTTGTATCCTACTTCGTCTAGGCTGCACTGAGACTCAGCCTCTCCCTGCCATGAATCCTCTTCACGGTCTTCTTCTCCAAATTCTTCTCGGTTGGTCTCTTCTTTGCTTAAACAAGTTGAGTGATCGATGTTGCTGTCTCGGCTACCATCTGGTGGCTTCGGTTCAGGCTCGTCTCCATCGGGCTCATCTCCATAATCAGAGCTTGAGTAATCAAACTGGTGATACGTTCCTTCTCGATCAGACTCGTAAGAGCTCATACTTTGGTCGGAGTTTCCCTCTTGACTCCAATCGTCTCCATAGCCTTGGTAAGTGTCGTCTCCCTCTGAATCTCCCATGGTGGCTGCTCCTTAGGGTTTGTACCTCGCAAAAGAACAGAGAAAAAATGATTCAATTTCGTTTTTAGACAAGAAAGGAAAGTAAGAAAGGCAAAATAACTAAAACGATGGTTTCTTCCCTTTTTTTTATTTAAACAAAATTTCGAAAATGCAAATAACAAAAGGAAAAAATCTTATTTTTATTTTCTGATTTATAGAGTTAAAGCAACCAATAGAATCTTTTAGAAAAAAGATATTTGTTTTTCGGTTTTCTAAATTTTAAATGGAAATAATTCAAAAACTACAAAATATAAGGAAATCGACAAGAATAAAATTTTTTAATGGTTTTTTTCTCTTACGAAACAAAACTAAATAAATTAAGACAATTTTTATTTTGGTTTTAGTTTTATGACAAATCAAATAACAAAAACATTAAAGAACAGAATTGAGACAAAATAATTGTTATGATTTTTTTTAAAAAAATCGAGAAAACATTAAAACAAATCGAACAAAGTAAAAGATAGGTAAGGGAACGAGTTCACCTTACGGGTAGGAGCTTTTTAAGCTCTGATACCAGAATGATATAAGATTCGGGATGCCACGATCTTATGGTCACGAGGTAATCAAGAGATTACAAGCTTTGTTGCGGAAGTGGGCGTGATGTCGAGATGGAATGTGGTGGTTTGATTGACTCTCTCAATCTCTGGGTGATTGACTCTCTCAATCGGTGAACAAAATAGTTTGTTTGAGTCTCACAAACAAGCTAAGTCGTGGATCCTATAGAACTAAGTGAATTTCTCACTTGAATTCTAAAGAATAACGAAACAACTCAAAGACACTCGCTTTGAAGAATAAAAACAATATGTTTGTATTAAATCAAGATTGAAAGGTGAGTGTTTACAATGGACTAAGAGGGCTTATATACTGTTCTTACAGGAAAATAAAGATCTAAAAACCTAAAGACTTGCGCAAATAATCAAAAACTAGCCGTTACGCTCTTAATGACCAAATCTCGACCAAGTTTAAAAAGCTGATGAAACGCTTGTATCTGGACAACTTTGAAAGATAATGGTGCGTCTTAGGGACCTTCTGGAGGGTGGAGAAGTCGTCCAAAATGCTGCAGCAATAAAGAAAAGAGAGTCGTTGCTGATTAATGCCGTGAGTCTCCAAATAAGGCAAGTGTAGCTCGAACTTGATCATCCTGATCAAGTGAGGTGTGGTGCACCTTAGGGCGGGCAATATAGCTTCTAGATGATCTCCAGGCTCCCAAATGAAGGGTTCCATTTTATTTAAACAAAGAAAGAGGTGGCTTTCCTTAAATGGACTCGGTATGACCCGTGGAATGTATTTGGCAGTCCTGGGTGGATCTGATGGACATTTCTTCGTATCTTAGGCTTGTTGGATCCACAAGAGACCCACTAATATTCTAAAATTAATTTTGGGTCGAGATCATTGCTGAGATGGGCTGTGTAGCACGATCTTTGGCCTTGTCATTGGATTGAGGTCGAAACAGGTCCATCGATTTGTAAAATCAATAACTCCCAAGTCTGAACCGTTTTTGAGATAAATCCAATTGTTGGTTTGGATATGTTAGATCAAGATTCCATACCAAGTCGGTTTGTAGCTTAATTCCTCATAGTTTGGTCAAAAACCTCCAATTGATGCGTGTATGTCCAAATCGAGTAAGTTGGGAATCACCCGATTTGTAAATTCAATAACTCCTTCTTCTAAACTCCAGTTGAATTGATTCCACTTCAAGACGTGCTCTGGGTGAGCTAAGATTGTAATCCAAGTGGTTGTCTAGCTGGAACTGTTTATCTTGATCTTCATTTGGACTGAACAAGGCACATGGGTCTACTCGGGTGGCTTTGCTTGCAATTGGGGGTTTTGGAATCGGTTGAAGTGCAACTGAGAGACTTGACCAGGTTCTTTAGCATAGTTAGTTGGTTGAGAGAAATGGTTTCCCTCGGTTTATTTGATGCATGGTTTCCTCGGTTTAACTCCGGTAAGATTTCCCTCGGTTTTGGGGGAAATGTCTTCATCTTCGGTTTTCTTGGATTGGGGATGAGGGATTTGACCAAAGTACTGGTTATAGTCACTTTGTCGATGATCTAAGCCTGCCGTACGCACAATATAGTCCTTTTCTGAGGTGGTAGTAGTTCCATGAGCTTTCATGGTTCTAATGTCTTCATCAAGTGGGCTTGCTAGTACGATATCCACATCAGTATGTCTAACACTCAAATTGCTGCACAAATACCAAAGATCGAGCAATCAATTCAACTACTCGCTCAAAGCAATGAGAAGACGGCGAACGATTTTAACGTCAATGTCTATTGTATTCATAATGACTTGAATGGGAAATTCGAATCTCTTTCGACAGTAATTTCCAGCACTTTTGTATTCATAATGACTTGAACTGATCATGTCTATTGTTATCTATGAAGAAATTTCCTCATTACTTCTATCGTAAATTTTGGACAGTAAAGCAAAACACATATTAATTAATTTATTTATTTTTTTGAGAAAGGGATTCACATATGAATTTGTTACTCTGTTTTACAAGCAATTTCATAATTAGTAGTCTTTCAATGTTTCCACATGCGTTGTTTATGCATTCGAGAAGTGCAAAAAGAGCGTTGGAACTCAAAAATCAATCAACGGAAGAAATTCTACTAGAACAAATAAACATAAATGAAGAACAAATTTGTTCTAACTTNCCTCATTACTTCTATCGTAAATTTTGGACAGTAAAGCAAATCACATATTAATTAATTTATTTATTTTTTTGAGAAAGGGATTCACATATGAATTTGTTACTCTGTTTTACAAGCAATTTTATAATTAGTAGTCTTTCAATGTTTCCACATGCGTTGTTTATGCATTCGAGAAGTGCAAAAAGAGCGTTGGAACTCAAAAATCAATCAACGGAAGAAATTCTACTAGAACAAATAAACATAAATGAAGAACAAATTTGTTCTAACTTGTAATGCATACTTTTTTCCAAATGTGATACTTTTTTTTCCAAATGTGATATATAGAGCTTATGTTGAAGCAAAAGAGTTGTGTAGAACAAAATTGTATTATCTTGACATACTATTTATGTTCCTTGCCAAGTTGTACTTTTTTAGTCCCGCATTGAAAATATCTATGGGCATAATTTTTTGGGAAGTTCTGATGTCTTTCGTAACTAACAAGCTAGCTGCTGAATTTTGTCACTAAAGAAATGACATATCTACCTTCATTGGAATTCAATATATCTTGAAATTTTTATCTAATATTTTGATATAAAATAAATGCTTATCCGTATAAGTGAGTCTTGTATTAGAAAAATGCTTAAGCTTCGTGTACCGTGTTTTGGAATGTAAATAATGTTCAAAGGAAGAAAAATATGATACAAATTTGGTGAGTAAGAATTTTGTATCTTATATTATTAAACTTGAATTTTTGTTTTGTTCTTACTAATACAAATTCTTTAAGAGATTGATGCGGAACATATGCAGTTTTTAGTTATATTTTAAAGGTACTTTTGAAGACTAGCTTAGTTAACACCATATTTTATGTATTTTTAGATTGTAAAGGTCTTTTGTTCTGCACTCCTTCATGAATCAAACTTTGTATTTTTCTTGTGCAGAAACCTCAAAAAATGTCAACATGTAGTTGAAAAGCTAGTAAAATTTTGGTTGCAGAAAAGCCTTGTTACAAAATTTACAAATTTGGTGATAGCTTGTTTATTTGCCAACACACCTAGCATTTATTGACTTGCATAATGTTTTGAGACCTATATATCTTATGATACACACCCAAGTTTAGTTTAACAAATTGTTCGCATATACCATATATTACAATAGTTATGACCATATTAGCAACTCTAAGCATTTATTTATGACACTTCGTATTTAAACCCAATCTTATGTGGAAAAAATGAAATTTACTAACAAACCCTTATTATCTCTATTGTTCTCTACTAAGAAATCCCTTCATTACTTATATCATAAATTTTAGAGAGTGAAGCGGATCACATCTAAATTTGTTACTCGGTTTTACTAACAATTTTATAATTACTAGCCTTTCAATTGAATCATATGCGTTGGATATGCATTCGACAACTGCAACAAGAGCGTCGGAACTCAAAAATCAAGCACCGGAAAAGATACTACTAGAACAAACAAACATAAGTGAAGAATGTTTTTTTTTTAACTTGTAATGCAAACTTTTTTCCACATAGGATAAATAGAGCTTATGTTGAACCATAATTTGGGCTACAATTATATTTTTGTTTGTGTATACTTTTGTAGTTTAAATTTACAGACGAATGATGATCATGTTGTACTTGATTTACTAGAAGTGTGGATGTATATGTAGGGGTTTTGAATTTATTTTGTATGAAAAGCTATTAACAAAATGATTGAATGGAGTTTTATTTGCTTATTTTTTCAAGTAAAAAAAAAGGTCAAAGATAATAAAAAGGTAATAAATTTAACCTTTTTGACTATATTTATTTGAACATACAAATTTGGTAAAAAGGTAATATAAAGTAGAAACAATATTTATTATTCAATGGAAATTTTTATTTCATATTTAAATTAATATTAATAAATTCGGAATAAAAAATTTGGTAAATAATATATTAAAAGGAGACAAATCTGCATGATTTTAAATTCCGACTACAATGCCCACTAGTTTTTGAATATAATTAAAAAGTTATGAAATTGGAATCAAAATATAGAGAAAAAATATAGTTGATTGTGAAAAAATCATTGTTAGATTTTTTTTTACGAGCAGAATATAAGGCAAACAAAAATGTGTGGGGTGTGTGGAAAAATAATTAAAAATAGAGAGTACATTGGGGTAGAATAATTACCACTTGGTAAGAGGGAAATAAATGTAATAACACACCCAAAAAGCAGGGAAAGTGTGCCTAAACTTATAAAGTGTGTCTTTTGTAATTACACTTCGAGAAAGTGTGTGTGAGTGTAACTTTCTCTATATATT
The DNA here is from genome assembly GCA_002933935.1 of Eutrema yunnanense. Taxonomy (NCBI): domain Eukaryota; kingdom Viridiplantae; phylum Streptophyta; class Magnoliopsida; order Brassicales; family Brassicaceae; genus Eutrema; species Eutrema yunnanense. The sequence goes on from PKML01043777.1 coordinate 202,717, forward strand.
ACGATAGCTATGACCATATTAGAACTCTAACCTTTTAGTTATAACACTTTATGATAATTTTTTATTATTTTTTTTTTTTGGTCAACAGCTTTAATACCTATTCCGATTCAGTGAACCAAATCGGGGGTATCGAGTTTACATAACTGAAATCTGATGGGTATCGAGCACCTCGTGCTAACTTGTCTGCCACTGTGTTGCTTGCGCGTGGGATGTGTGTGATAGAGAAAAAGGTGAAAACCTCCTTGCTCCTCTTGAACTCCTCTAAATGTAGTGTAAAAGCCGGCCACTCCGTGGGTGTAGACACCATTTTCACCAACTCTGAGCAGTCCGTTCCAAAGGCTATCGCCGACTTGTGATTTGCAATCATGCAATGCATCGCACAGATGAGCGCTTCCAATTCTACGTGCAGCGGGGATAAACTTCTTTGCAGATTGCGGGACCCCATAAGTACTCCTTCGACTCCTTCCTGAAAGCAGAACTATCCTATACCGGAATAGTTATCTTTATGATAATTATGTCTATATTAACAACTCTAAGCATTTATTTATGACAGTTTGTGTTTATCGCTGGGAAAACTGAAATTTACGATCAATCCTCTCATTATCATATTGTTCTTTACAAAGAAATTCCCTCGTCATCTCAAGTTTAACAAAGAGTTAGCATATACCTTATATATTACGATAGCTTTGACTATATTATCAACTCTAACCTTTTATTTATGACACATTTTGTTTATACTGAATTTATTATTGGAAAAACTAAACTTTACTATTAATCCCATGATCATGTCTATTGTTATCTACAAAGAAATTTCCTCATTACTTCTATCGTAAATTTTGGACAGTAAAGCGGATCATATATTAATTAATTAATTTATTTTTTTGAGAAAGGGATTCACATATGAATTTGTTACTCTGTTTTACAAACAATTTTATAATTAGTAGTCTTTCAATGTTTCCACATGCGTTGTTTATGCATTCAAAAAGTGCAACAAGAGCGTTGGAACTCAAAAATCAATCACCGGAAGAGATTCTACTGGAACAAATAAACATAAATGAAGAACGGATTTGTTCTAACTTGTAATGCATACTTTTTTCCAAATGTGATATATAGAGCTTATGTTGAAGCAAAAGAGTTGTGTAGAACAAAATTCTATTATCTTGACATACTATTTTTGTTCCTTACCAAGTTGTACGTTTTTAGTCCCGCATTGAAAATATCTATGGACATGATTTTTTGGCAAGTTCTGATGTTTTTCGTAACAAACAAGCTAGCTGCTGAATTTTGTCACTAAATAAATGGCATATCTAACTTCATGGGAATTCAATATATCTTGAAATTTATATAGTTTGAGATAAAATAAATGCTTATCCGTATAAGTGAGTCTTGTATTAGAAAAATGCTTAAGCTTCGTGTACCATGTTTTGGAATGTAAATAATGTTCAAAGGAAGAAAAATATGATAAAAATTTGGTGAGTAAGAATTTTGTATCTTATATTATTAAGCTTGAATTTTTGTTTTGTTTTTACTAATACAAATTCTTTAACAGATTGATGCGGAACATTTACAGTTTTTAATTATATTTTAAAGGTACTTTTGAAGACTAGCGTAGTTAACACCATATCTTATATATTTTTAGATTGTAAAGGTCTTATGTTCTGCACTCCTTCATGAATCAAACTTTGTATTTTTCTTGTGCAGAAACCTCAAAAAATGTCAACATGTAGTTGAAGATGATTAAATGGAGTTTTATTTGCTTATTTTTTCAAGTAAAAATAATGGTCAAAGATAATAAAAAAAAGTAATAAATTTAACCTTTTTGACTATATTTATTTGAACATACAAATTTGGTAAATAGGTAATATAAAGTAGAAACAAAATTTATTATTCAATGGAAATTTTTATTTCATATTTAAATTTATATTAATAAATTCTGAATAAAATTTTTGGTAAATAATATTTTAAAAGGAAACAAATCTGCAGGATTTTAAAGTGTGTGACTTGAACGGTAGAGATCTTTAAACATGATTCAACGGTCATCGTTTATCACAAAAAATGGCATAGAACCATTTCAAAATATTATAAATAAGGGTTCGCGCTCTTTGCTTTCTTATTCCTTTGTGCACAGATAATCATCTTGTTTAACTATTTAAAATATTTATTTTCGCAAACTTTTACATCCTCCCTTTCTCTTGGAGCTTTTTTTGTTTTTTTCTTTGAACGTGCTTTGCCCCGTCTTCTAAAAAGGTGCGTGATGAATCCAATATAATTTTGTTTTAGTATATTAATTTTGTTCTTTTTGAGGTTGGACTCATCTAGATTAAGATTATATCTATACATATTTTTTATGTTTGTATTGTGATGTATACTGTATTTATCGTTTGATTAAGAGTTCATCTTTTACGTAATGCTAATTTTAAAATCGAGTCTCTTCTTTTTAAAAAGTTAGAAAACTAAGTTTTTAACTAAAGATGAAAGATTAGTTTCCTATACTTTGATTTATTTTCACAAGACATATATATCACCATAGCCGTGTTTGAGAATATCGTTATGCATATTTGGATTTTAATATTAAAAAAAAATATTTAACTATTTTATATCCTCTTGATTTTTGTTTTTTAAACCCTAGTTCTCAATTCTATCTCTTTTGTTATGTAAAAATTGGTTATCTGATTCTTTGTTTGTTTAAAGTTTTTCCGGATTAATGTAGGAGCTGAGGTTATTTATCTTTAGGAATTGGTTCTCGTAATTTATTTCTGTTTAGAATTGATTTCCCTTCTTGTTTTGGTTTTAGCCAATTTTTTTTATTTTTTCCCTTTTTCATGTAAATCATTTGATAAAACAATTTGCTGCCAACAAATATTCCAAAAAACAAATTTAACCAAAAAATCAAATTATTGTTATAAACTTTATTTTTCCTCGACCTATCTAATACGCAGTTAATATTTTATTGTTTAATTTTTAATATAATTATGTATATTCATGTGAAATATATAGTATAAAACTTGGAGTTGAAAATTCAATTTGGCAAAATAAAAATAAAAGAACAAGTGGGGTAACATGTTTAATATTAGTTCGTTTGAAGTTATACAAAAACCTAGACGTTTGTACTCCCATCTCATACTAATGTATTGTTAATGACTGATCTCAAACTCAACTTATTTTCTGTTTCTTAAATCATGTTTAAGTTTGAAGAGAAACATGAGTTCTCACTTCTCTGTATATATTTATCAACCATATTTAGGCTTCTGCTCAATTTATTTACTTCATAACAAAATAACTTCTTAATGATAGGATTTTTGCAATGGAAAGAGGTGAAGGGAGCCACCAGTTTCCTAAAGGAAAAGAACTAAACACAAAAAATGCATCTGACAACGATTCTTATGCTGCTAATGTTGGTTCTAGTAGTGGTCCGATGAAAAGAGGACGTGGACGACCAAAGGGCCCGCAAAGCTCGAAGAATTCGAAGAAGAATGAGAGATTGATAAAAGCGATTACATTCATTCAAGGTAATATTAGTAAAGTAAATCAAGAAACCGGAAACAATGAGCTTGTGAGTTGCTTGATGATGCGATTCGACGCTGTAAGAAGGCGTCTGAGCCAAGTTAAGAATGTGCGAGGTGAGGTTTCCGTGGCTCTACGCACTTTCAAGGACATGCAATTGCGAACGAACACAAAAGCCAGAGTTGGTTCCGTTCCAGGAATTAACGTAGGAGATATTTTCTTCTTATGGGGAGAAATGGAGCTTGTGGGGCTACATGCAGTCCCAATTGGAACTGACTTCATGAAAGTTAAAGACTGTGGAGAGGATAAAAGATTAGCTATTAGCGTTGTCTCTTCCGGAAAGAATGCTGACAAAGCTCAAGATCCCGATAGCTTGATCTATACAGGGTTCGGTGGTCAAGAATCTGATCAGAAGCTTGATAGGATGAATCTTTCGTTAGAGACAGCTCTAAAAAAGAAAAGTGTTGTGAGGGTTATAAGAGCCATGGAGGATGAAAAAAGGACGCATGGTAACATTTACTTATACGATGGCCTCTATTCCATCACAAATATGTGGGACGAGAAAAGTGCAAATGGTTTCAAGGTATTCAAATTCAGATTGGTGAGGCATGCTGATCAAAAACCCGCCTTTGGAGTATGGAAATCGATAGAGCAATGGAAGAAAGGGTTGATTACAAGACCGGGTCTTGTTCTTCAAGATCTCTCTTCTGGAGCTGAGAATCTAAAGGTGTCCGTGGTGAATGAAGTTGATGACGAGAAGGGTCCGGCCGCTTTTAGTTATATCACTTCTCTAAAGCACTCAGTCATTGATGTTCGACCTATGGTTAATTTATGCACTTGTCGAGGTAAATCATGTTGTTCGGAACATGACTGCCTTTGCATTCAGAGAAATGGAGGTGGGTTACCTTACGTTGAGAGAGTTTTAGTCACCCGTAGATCGTTGATTTACGAGTGCGGTGATTCTTGTCCATGTTCATCTAACTGCAAAAACAAGATGATTCAGACCGGGCTGAAGTTCAGTTTAGAAGTGTTTAAGACGATGGATTGTGGCTGGGGTTTAAGGTCTTTGGATCCAATTCGAGCAGGAAGTTTCATATGTGAATATGCTGGTGATATTATAGAGAAAGGTGGCGAAGAAGGAAATGCTTATTTATTTGACACTTCACGGGTTTATAATTCGTTTCAATGGAATTATGAACCTGAGCTTATTGGTGAGGATGCTTCTGAGAAAGTCCCGGAAGAGATTAGTGTGTCATCTGCGTTTGTAATCAGTGCAAAGAAATCTGGGAATGTGGCTCGATTTATGAACCACAGTTGCTCTCCCAACGTTTTGTGGCAACCAATTGCTCGTGAACAGAAGGGTGTATGGTGTATTTACATCGGATTTTTTGCAATGAAGCATATTCCTCCATTAAGAGAGTTAAGATATGATTACGGAGCATGTGGAGGATATGGGAAGAAGAAGATGTGTTTATGTAGATCTGAGAAATGCAGTGGGTCATTTGGATGATTATCTTGTATTTTCGAATGATTAAAAGAATTTCCTTTGTTTTCACTCTTATCTTGTATTTCCATTTTTTTATCAATTAATTGAGATTTTTATTAGTTCTCGGGTTTCTACTCTATCGCCTCTTATGTTTAAAGAATTAGAGTTTAAACATAAATATTTGATCATTCGTTTAATCACTGTAACAAAAAGTAATTCATAGAAACTTAAATGTTGTTTTATCTTTCATTGTTAGAGAGGATTGAAGATGTTAAATAGCATTGTGCAAAGAAATTTTTGTCATATACTTGGAAGGCTAGTGTAAATATGGTGTAAATATGGTTATAGAAAAGACTTGTGATAAACTTTACAAAATTGGTGATAGCCTGTTTATTTGCTAACACACATAGCATTTATTGACTTGATTAGTGATGTGAGACCTATACCTATATATCGCATGATACGCTCCCAAGTTTAGTTTAACAAAAAGTTAACATATACCTTATATATATATATTAATATATATACCATATATATTAGAATGATTTACACTTTGGGGCACTTTCCCACTTTCAACTTACAAAAAACACACTCTCTAACTTTAGACACATTTTCCATGCTTTTTGGGGGTGTGTTTTTACTTTTATGTCTCTCTTAACAAGATATAACTACCCTTCCACCTTTACTCTCTATTTTTTTTTTCACACCCCAATTATTTTGTTTTGCTTATTTGTTTTCATAAAAAACAGTTTCACAATTTGTTTTGCACTATAAACTATATTTCTTTTGTTTTTTCTATACTTTGATACCCATTTCACAATATTTTACTTACATTTGGTTCAAACACGTTGGCTGAACACATGCGTATCCATATAGATTTGTCCACGTGGATGCATTTAAATGCATAGACATATGCCTATCGACGCGCAGACGGTCCACGTGGACGTAACTACATGGATGTGTATGCGTATTCACGCGCATATCGTTCACGTGTACGCACCTACATGATATGCATGTGTATCCACTCGAATATCGTTCACGTGTACGCAACTACATGGATATGCATGCGTATCCACTTGAATGTTGTACACGGGTATGCAACTACATGGATACGCATGCATCCTATCGAAACGTTTGACTTCCAAGCCATGAATTTTCTTTTTCGGGTTATCGTTATCCTTCTTTGGAGTTCAAATCCGAGATCGAGAGGCTTAGCCAAATGGATATATATTCACAACGGGGCATAAATACATCGTCGGAAATTTTTTTGAAGAATATCAAACTACAATGTCTGTCGGAAAAGACGTCGGAATATTTCCTATGGATATTCGACAACTTTCCGACGGGGTATTCCAACTATTACTGTGCCGGAAAATCATCGAAAATACCTATAATGGGGACTGTTTGTCGAAAATCCTTTAGAAAATCCGGCATAAAATCGATCGGAAAAGTTACGACCATTTTCCTATTACCAGTGTTCGTTGGAATGTTCCGACGGAAATCCGAACAAATTTGATTTCCGATGAGCTGTAACTGACGGATTTAGTTCCGTTGGAAATCGGACGGAGAAATTCCGACTACAATGCCCGCTAGTTTTTGAATATAATTAAAAAGTTGTGAAATTGGAATCAAAATATAGTTGATTGTGAAAAAATCATTGTTAGATTTTTTTTTTATGAGCAGAATATAAGGAAAACAAAAATGTGTGGGGTGTGTGAAAAAATAATTTAAAATAGAGAGTAAATTGGGGAAGAATAATTACCTCTTGGTAAGAGGGACATAAATGTAATAACACACCCCAAAAAGCAGGGAAAGTGTGCCTATACTTATAAAGTGTGTCTTTTGTAATTACATTTTGAGAAAGTGTGTGTGAGTGTAATTTTCACTATATATTACGATAGCTATGACCATATTAGAACTCAAACCTTTTAGTTATAACACTTTATGATAATTATATTTATATTAACAACTCTAAGCATTACTTATGACAGTTTGTGTTTATCGCTGGGAAAACTGAAATTTACGATCAATCCCCTCATTATCATATTGTTCTTTACAAAGAAAGCCCCTCGTCATCTCAAGTGTAACAAATAGTTAGCATATACCTTATATATTACGATTGCTTTGACCATATTATCAACTCTAACCTTTTATTTATGACACATTTTGTTTATACCGAATTTATCACGGGAAAAACTAAACTTTACTATTAATCCCCTGATCATGTCTATTGTTATCTACGAAGAAATTTCCTCATTACTTCTATCGTAAATTTTGGACAGTAAAGCAGATCACATATTAATTAATTAATTAATTTTTTGAGAAAGGGATTCATATATGAATTTGTTACTCTGTTTTACAAACAATTTTATAATTAGTAGTCTTTCAATGTTTCCACATGCGTTGTTTATGCATTCGAGAAGTGCAACAAAAGCTTTGGAACTCAAAAATCAATCATCGGAAGAGATTCTACTATAACATATAAACATAAATGAAGAACAAATTTGTTCTAACTTGTAATGCATACTTTTTTCCAAATGTGATACTTTTTTTTCAGAATGTAATATATATAACTTATGTTGAAGCAAAAGAGTTGTGTAGAACAAAATTCTATTATCTTGACATACTATTTATGTTCATTGCCAAGTTGTACGTTTTTAGTCCCGCATTGAAAATATCTATGGGCATGATTTTTTGGCAAGTTCTGATGTCTTTCGTAACTAACAAGCTAGCTGCTGAATTTTGTCACTAAAGAAATGACATATCTAACTTCATTGGAACTCAATATATCTCGAAATTTTTATCTAATATTTTGAGATAAAATAAATGCTTATCCGTATAAGTGCGTCTTGTATTAGAAAAATGTTTAAGCTTTGTGTACCGTGTTTTGGAATGTAAATAATGTTCAAAGGAAGAAAAATATGATAAAAATTTGGTGAGTAAGAATTTTGTATCTTATATTATTAAACTTGAATTTTTGTTTTGTTATTACTAATACAAATTCTTTAACAGTTTGATGCGGAACATATGCAGTTTTTAGTTATATTTTAAAGGTACGTTTGAAGACTAGCTTAGTTAACACCATATCTTATGTATTTTTAGATTGTAAAGGTCTTTTGTTATGCACTCCTACATGAATCAAACTTTGTATTTTTCTTGTGCAGAAACCTCAAAAAATGTCAACATGTATTTGAAAAGCTAGTACAATTTTGGTTGCAGAAAAGCCTTTTTACAAAATTTACATATTTGGTGATAGCTTGTTTATTTGCCAACACACCTAGAATTTATTGACTTGCATAATGTTTTGAGACCTATATAGCTCATGATACGCACCCAAGTTTAGGTTAACAAAGAGTTCGCATATACCATATATTACAATAGTTATGACCATATTAGCAACTCTAAGCATTTATTTATGACAAGTCGTATTTATACCGAATCTTATGTGGGAAAATTGAAATTTACTAACAAACCCTTATTATCTCTATTGTTCTCTACTAAGAAATCCCTTCATTACTTATATCATAAATTTTAGACAGTGAAGCGGATCACATCTAAATTTGTTACTCGGTTTTACTAACAATTTTATAATTACTCGCCTTTCAATTGAACCATATGCGTTGGATATGCATTCGACAACTGCAACAAGAGCGTCGGAACTCAAAAATCAAGCACCGGAAAAGATACTAATAGAACAAACAAACATAAATGAAGAATGTTTTTTTTTAACTTGTAATGCAAACTTTTTTCCACATATGATAAATAGAGCTTATGTATCCGGGAGATTGATCTCTGATAATATCCTGATTGCCCATGAGATGTTTCACGGCCTACGAACAAATAAATCTTGCAAAAGTAAATTTTTGGCAATTAAGACAGATATGAGCAAAGCATATGACAGGGTAGAGTGGCCATTTATTGAACATCTCTTGAGAAAATTTGGTTTCGCGGACAAATGGATAGCATGGATGATGTGGTGCATCCAATCGGTACAATACAAGATACTTATAAATGGCCAACCAAAAGGCCAAATAACTCCACACAGGGAGTTGCGGCAAGGTGACCCATTATCACCCTATTTTTTCATACTTTGTACGGAGGTCTTGATCGCCAATATACGGAAAGCTGAGCGGGAGAAATCACTTACGGCGCTAAAAGTGGCGAGGGCAGGCCCAGCAGTCTCACACTTACTCTTTGCGGATGATAACCTGTTTTTCTGTAAGGCCACAGTACAAGAATGTCAAACCATCTTACATATACTTAAATAATACGAGTCGGTCTCAGGGCAACAAATCAATTTTTCAAAATTATCGTTAAATTTCGGATATACTGTACACGAAAGGGTACAAGATGAGATTAAACAATTGTTAGGGATCCCAAATATGGGAGGAGTGCGTACTTATCTGGGCTTACCGGAAAGTTTCGGTTGACCAAAGAGTCAGATTTTTAATTTTGTCGTCGAGAGACACAACGACAGAATTAATGGATGGACATCAAGGTTACTGACCAAAGGGGGTAAGGAGGTTTTACTTAAATCGGTAGCATCAGCTATGCCTACCTTCGTTATGTCATGTTTTCGGTTATCCAAGTCCATCACCGCAAAACTAGCAAGTGCGGCAGCGCGGTTCTGGTGGAGCTCAGACGGACAACAGAAAGGAATGCATTGGATTGCATGGAGGAAGATGTGTTGGAGAAAATCAGATGGCAGAATTGGTTTTCGAACAATTGAGGACTTTAACACAGCACTGCTGGCAAAGCAACTATGGAGGCTAATGGATAAACCCGAATCGTTATTTGCTTGGGTTTTTAAGGGTCGTTACTTTCGGAACACAGACCCATTAGACCCCATACGATCATATTCCCCGTCTTTTGGATGGAGGAGCATTATTTCGGCTAGACTTTTGGTTGCAAAAGGGCTCATTAAAAGAGTAGGATCCGGTGGTTCTATCTCAGTATGGAACGACCCATGGATACCATCTTCTTCACCGAGGGCAGCAATATGTAAGGGGTATAATTATTACCCAAACCTTATGGTCAATCATTTGGTTGATCCAATGACACAAACATGGAATATGGAGTTAATAAATGCAATCATCGACCTGACCGATATGGAAATTATTCGCAGCATACCTATGAGTAGCACTTATCGGAAAAATATCTCGGGCTGGCATTTTACAAAAATAGGCAAATACACGGTTAGGTCCGGATACCAGATCGAGCAACAACTATCAGTCACCGGAGAGAATTACCTTTACGGGCCGGATGTGAAGACATTACAAGGTAATTCTCTGATAATATCCTGATTACAAGGTAATCTGTCCACCGAAATTACGACATTTCATTTGGCAGGCCATTTCGGGATGTCTCTCGGTTTCAGCAAATTTACGCGCTAGGGGAATCAGTTGTGATACACAATGTGCACGGTGTGGAGTGGAAGGGGAAACAATTAATCATGTTCTTTTTGAAATCCCAGCGGCACTACAAACATGGGCACTCTGTCATATTGCATCGGCCCCGGGCGTGTTCCCGATGACATCGGTTTTCTCTAATTTCGATTATCTATTCTGGAGACTTCCAAAGGCGGATACGAACGCATATTTCCCTTGGATAGCGTGGAATATTTGGAAAGCAAGGAATGATAAGGTATTCTCAAACGTGGACAGAAACCCACAAGAGATACTAAGGATAGCGGAAACGGAGGCCACAACCTGGGAAACGGCACAAATTAGTGAACCAGATATAACCCCTCAACTAATCGGTCCTAACATGGTACTGGCTCAACATGAGGAATTTGATGGACCGAAATGCCATATTGATGGCTCGTGGAAGGAAACGGATAACTATTCTGGTTTAGGATGGCACTACTTTCAAGAGGGGGTCGAAGGTGCCATCATGGGATAACGGAACCTGCGAAGAAGTCTATCTCCCTTACATGTAGAATTGGAAGCGCTCATTTGGGCGATGCATTGCATGATTGCAAATAAGATGACGACGATAACCTTTGCAACGGACTACTCAGAGTTGGTGAAGATGGTGTCTACACCCGAGGAGTAGCCGGCTTTTACACTACATTTGGAGGAGTTCGCGAGGAGCTAGGAGGAATTCACTTTTTTCTCTATCACACATATCCCACGTGCACACAACACAGTGGCAGACAAGTTAACACGAGGTGTTCGAGTCTACCTATCAGATTTTATTTATGTAAACTCGATACCCCCGGTTTGGTTTACTGAATCGGTATAAGTATCATGGCTGTTGACAAAAAAAAAGAAAAAAAATAGAGCTTATGTTGAACCATAATTTGGGCTACAATTTTTGTTTTTGTTTGCGTATACTTTTGTAGTTTAAATTTACAGACGAATGATGATCATGTTGTACTTGATTTACTAGAAGTGTGGATGTATATGTAGGGGTTTTGAATTTATTTTGTATGAAAAGCTATTAAAAAAATGATTAAATGGAGGTTTATTTGCTTATTTTTTCAAGTAAAAAAAAAGGTCAAAGATAATAAAAAAGTAATAAATTTAACCTTTTTGACTATATTTATTTGAACATACAAATTTGGTAAAAATGTAATATAAAGTAGAAACAAAATTTATTATTCAATGGAAATTTTTATTTCATATTTAAATTTATATTAATAAATTCGGAATAAAAATTTTGGAAAATAATATATTAAAAGGAAACAAATCTGCAGGATTTTAAATTCCGACTACAATGCCCGCTAGTTTTTGAATATAATTAAAAATTTATGAAATTGGAATCAAAATATAGAAAAAAAATATAGTTGATTGTGAAAAAATCATTGTTAGAATTTTTTTTTATTTGCAGAATATAAAGCAAACAAAAATGTGTGGGGTATGGGGAAAAATAATTAAAAATAGAGAGTAAATTGGGGAAGAAAAATTACTTCTTGGTAAGAGGGACATAAATGTAATAACACACCCCAAAATGCAGGGAAAGTGTGTCTTTTGTAATTACACTTTGAGAAAGTGTGTGTGAGTGTAATTTTCTCTATATATTACGATAGCTATGACCATATTAAAACTATAACCTTTTAGTTATAACACTTTATGATAATTATGTCTATATTAACAACTCTAAGCATTTATTTATGACAGTTTGTATTTATCGCTGGGAAAACTGAAATTTACGATCAATCCCCTCATTATCATATTGTTCTTTACAAAGAAATTCCCTCGTCATCTCAAGTTTAACAAAGAGTTAGCATATGCCTTATATATTACGATAGCATTAACCACATTATCAACTCTAACCTTTTATTTATGACACATTTTGTTTATACCAAAATTATTACTGGAAAAACTAAACTTTACTATTAATCCCCTGATCATGTCTATTGTTATCTACGAAGAAATTTCCTCATTACTTCTATCATAAATTTTGGACAGTAAAGCAGATCACATATTCATTAATTAATTTTTTTTTTTTGAGAAAGAGATTCACATATGAATTTGTTACTCTGTTTTACAAGCAATTTCATAATTAGTAGTCTTTCAATGTTTCCACATGCGTTGTTTATGCATTCGAGAAGTGCAACAAGAGCGTTGGAACTCAAAAATCAATCACCGGAAGAGATTGTACTAGAACAAAATAAACATAAATGAAGAATGGATTTGTTCTAACTTATAATGCATACGTTTTTCCAAATGTGATACTTTTTTTTCCAAAGCTTATGTTGAAGCAAAAGAGTTGTGTAGAACAAAATTCTATTATCTGGTCATACTATTTATGTTCATTGCCAAGTTGTACGTTTTTAGTCCCGCATTGAAAATATCTATGGGCATGATTTTTTGGAAAGTTCTGATGTCTTTCGTAACAAACAAGCTAGCTGCTGAATTTTGTCACTAAAAAAATGGCATATCTAACTTCATTGGAATTCAATATATCTTGAAATTTATATCTAATATTTTGAGATAAAATAAATGCTTATCCGTATAAGTGATTCTTGTATTAGAAAAATGCTTAAGCTTCGTGTACCGTGTTTTGGAATGTAAATAATGTTCAAAGGAAGAAAAATATGATAAAAATTTGGTGAGTACGAATTTTGTATCTTATATTATTAAACTTGAATTTTTGTTTTGTTTTTACTAATACAAATTCTTTAACAGATTGATGCGGAACACTTGCAATTTTTAATTATATTTTAATGTTACTTTTGAAGACTAGCTTAGTTAACACCATATCTTATGTATTTTTATATTGTAAAGGTCTTATGTTCTGCAGTCCTTCATGAATCAAACTTTGTATTTTTATTATGCATAAACCTCAAAAAAACTCAACATGTAGTTGAAAAGCTAGTAACATTTTGGTTGCAGAAAAGTCTTGTAACAAAATTTACAATGACAAAATTTACAAATTTGGTGATAGCTTGTTTATTTGCCAACACACTAGGCATTTATTGACTTGCATAATGTTTTGAGACCTATATATCTCATGATACGCACCCAAGTTTAGTTTAACAAATAGTTCGCATATACCATATATTACAATAGTTATGCCAATATTGGCAACTCTAAGCATTTATTTATGACACTTCGTATTTATACCGAATCTTATGTGGGAAAATTGAAATTTACTAACAAACCCTTATTATCTCTATTGTTCTCTACTAAGAAATACCTTCATTACTTATATCATAAATTTTAGACAGTGAAGTGGATCACATCTAAATTTGTTACTCGGATTTACTAATAATTTTATAATTACTAGCCTTTAAATTGTACCATATGCGTTGGATATGCATTCGACAACTGCAACAAGAGCGTCGGAACTCTAAAAGCAAGCACCGGAAAAGATACTACTAGAACAAACAAACATAAATGAAGAATGTTTTTTTAAACTTGTAATGCAAACTTTTGTCCACATATGATAAATAGAGCTTATGTTGAACCATAATTTGGGCTACAATTATTTTTTTGTTTGCGTATACTTTTGTAGTTTAAATTTACAGACGAATGATGATCATGTTGTACTTGATTTACTAGAAGTGTGGATGTATATGTAGGGGTTTTAAATTTATTTTGTATGAAAAGCTATTAACAAAATTATTAAATGGAGTTTTATTTGCTTATTTTTTCAAGTAAAAAAAAAGGTCAAAGATAATAAAAAGGTAATAAATTCAACCTTTTTGACTATATTTATTTGAACATACAAATTTGGTAAAAAGTTAATATAAAGTAAAAACAAAATTTATTATTCAATGGAAATTTTTTATTTCATATTTAAATTTATATTAATAAATTTGGAATAAAAAATTTGGCAAATAATATATTAAAAGGAAACAACTCTGCAGGATTTTAAATTCCGACTACAATGCCCGCTAGTTTTTGAATATAATTAAAAAGTTGTGAAATTGGAATCAAAATATAGAGAAAAAATATAGTTGATTGTGAAAAAATCATTGTTAGATTTGTTTTTTATTTGCAGAATATAAAGCAAACAAAAATGTGTGGGGTGTGGGGAAAAATAATTAAAAATAGAGAGTAAATTGGGGAAGAATAATTACCTCTTGGTAAGAGGGACATAAATGTAATAACACACCCCAAAAAGCAGGGAAAGTGTGTCTTTTGTAATTACACTTTGAGAAAGTGTGTGTGAGTGTAATTTTCTCTATATATTACGATAGCGATGACCATATTAGAACTCTAACATTTTAGTTATAACACTTTGTGATAATTATGTCTATATTAACAACTCCACACATTTATTTATGACAGTTTGTGTTTATCGCTGGGAAAACTGAAATTTACGATCAATCCCCTCATTATCATATTGTTCTTTACAAAGAAATTCCCTCGTCATTTCAAGTTTAACAAAGAATTAGCATATACCTTATATATTACGATAGCTTTGACCATATTATCAACTCTAACCTTTTATTTATGACACATTTTGTTTATACCGAATTTATTAATGGAAAAACTAAACTTTACTATTAATCCTCTGATCATGTCTATTGTTATCTACAAAGAAATTTCCTCATTACTTCTATCGTAAATTTTGGACAGTAAAGCGGTTCACATATTAATTAATTAATTTATTTTTTTTAGAAAGGGATTCACATATGAATTTGTTACTCTGTTTTATAAACAATTTTATAATTAGTGGTATTTCAATGTTTCCACATACGTTGTTTATGCATTCGAGAAGTGAAACAAGAGCGTTGGAATTCAAAAATCAATCACCGGAAGAGATTCTACTAGAACAAATAAACATAAATGAAGAAATGATTTGTGCTAACTTGTAATGCATACTTTTTTCCAAATGTGATATATAGAGCTTATGTTGAAGCAAAAGAGTTGTGTAGAACAAAATTCTATTATTTTGACATACTATTTGTGTTCTTTGCCAAGTTGTACGTTTTTAGTCCCGCATTGAAAATATCTATGGGCATGATTTTTTGGCAAGTTCTGATGTCTTTCGTAACAAACAAGCTAGCTGCTGAATTTTGTCACTAAAGAAATGGCATATCTAACTTCATGGGAATTCAATATATCTTGAAATTTATATCTAATATTTTGAGATAAAATAAATGCTTATCCTTATAAGTGAGTCTTGGATTAGAAAAATGCTTAAGCTTCGTGTACCGTGTTTTGGAATGTAAATAATGTCCAAAGGAAGAAAAATATGATAAAAATTTGGTGAGTAAGAATTTTGTATCTTATATTATTAAACTTGAATTTTTGTTTTGTTTTTACTAATACAAATTCTTTAACAGATTGATGCGGAACATTTGCAGTTTTTAACTATATTTTAATGGTACTTTTGAAGACTAGCTTAGTTAACACCATATCTTATGTATTTTTAGATTGTAAAGGTCTTATGTTCTGCACTCCTTCGTGAATCAAACTCTGTATTTTTATTGTGCATAAACCTCAAAAAAACTCAACATGTAGTTGAAAAGCTAGTAAAATTTTGGTTGCAGAAAAGCCTTGTGACAAAATTTACAATGACAAAACTTACAAATTTGGTGATAGCTTGTTTATTTGCCAACACACCTAGCATTTATTGACTTGCATAATGTTTTGAGACCTATATATCTCATGATACGCCCCCAAGTTTAGTTTAACAAATAGTTCGCATATACCATATATTACAATAGTTATGCCAATATTAGCAACTCTAAGCATTTATTTATGACATTTCTTATTTATACCGAATCTTATGTTGAAAATTTGAAATTTACTAACAAACCCTTATTATCTCTATTTTTCTCTACTAAAACATCCCTTCATTACTTATATCATAAATTTTAGACAGTGAAGCGGATCACATCTGAATTTGTTACTCGGTTTTACTAACAATTTTATAATTACTAGCCTTTCAATTGTACCATATGCGTTGGATATGCATTCGACAACTGCAACAAGAGCATCGAAACTCAAAAACAAGCACCAGAAAAGATACTACTAGAACAAACAAACATAAATGAAGAATGTTTATTTTTTAACTTGTAATGCAAAATTTTTTCCACATATGATAAATAGAGCTTATGTTGAACCATAATTTGGGCTACAATTATTTTTTTCTTTGCGTGTACTTTTGTAGTTTAAATTTACAGACGAATGATGATCATGTTGTACTTGATTTACTAGAAGTGTGGATGTATATGTAGGGGTTTTATATTTATTTTGTATGAAAAGCTATTAACAAAATGATTAAATGGAGTTTTATTTGCTTATTTTTTCAAGTAAAAATAAAGGTCAAAGATAATAAAAAAGTAATAAATTTAACTTTTTTGACTATATTTATTTGAACATTCAAATTTGGTAAATAGGTAATATAAAGTAGAAACAAAATTTATTATTCAATGGAAATTTTTATTTCATATTTAAATTTATATTAATAAATTCTGAATAAAATTTTTGGTAAATAATATTTTAAAAGGAAACAAATCTGCAGGATTTTAAAGTGTGTGACTTGAACGGTAGAGATCTTTCAAACTTGATTCAACGGTCATCGTTTATCACAAAAAATGGCATAGAACCATTTCAAAATATTATAAATAAGGGTTCGCGCGCTTTGCTTTCTTATTCCTTTGTGCACAGATAATCATCTTGTTTAACTATTTAAAATATTTATTTTCGCAAACTTTTACATCCTCCTTTTCTCTTGGAGCTTTTGTTGTTTTTGAAACGACCGCATTTTTTTTTTTTTTTTTTTTTTAAAACATATATAATAAACAGTCATAATTAACAACGCGGAAAAAATAATACAAACACCAGAACAATCCAAGTTCTACAGCAAAAGCAACGATACACAACAACAATAAACCCCCGGGTCCTAATCATCCCCTCTTCACTGCCTCGATTCCACGATCACACCTTATCTTTACCTGCATCGACAAAAGTGATGCATCAACATTTGGCTCGCCAAATGCTGAGTGAGATGCTCATCCCAACAACAGGTTAAACAATAAGCACAA
>PKML01043777.1:221104-378281 GCA_002933935.1 Eutrema yunnanense
AAAACCAACCTCCGAGGTTTCCCACTCAGTCCCTATGCTTATGACACCGCGGCATCATATGTATTTATTGCTCAACACACGCCAATCCCAGCACTCAAGACACCGCAGCATCTCTGAGTTCCGAGCATCGGCCACATCCCTCAGGATATCCACCATACCCCGCAAGGTATCAACCATACCACATCACCCAAGACACCGCAGCATCTCCGAGTTCTGGGTATCTGCCATAACACTCCACTCGGTAATATAACCTATAAGAGTCTCAATACCCCATACCACTCAATTCTAGGGAATATATCCTACGTCTAGGACATGCTCCTTACGAATCCACGGTATCACGTATCACTCTAGGCTATAAACCTCCCGAGTCTGGGTACATCGCCACTCACACCCTCGAGACACACAGTCCTGCGAGCTATCGGCACCAGAGGAACCAGTCCTCTCAACGAGCAATAAATCACATATCTCTAAGCATCTCGACTGATCTACCTCTCGTGATCCGTGTAAATCCTCGCAAGGCAACACCGGCATCACTCATATTCCATACCCGGAATGTCTGATGTGCATGACCAATAACCCGGCCATCGCACCTCCCTTGCGCACCTTCCAGCGTCGGCTTGCTTTAGAAAGACTCGTCAAGACAACTATGACTAGGCTACCTTTAACACCCAACAACTCTCTACAATAAGTCATCAATACAGACGTAATAAAACAAACAAGTACCATACGCCTGCAATCCGACCCACCACATAGAACCGCTAAGTGAAATAACCCGGTCTCGTCACTCGACTCATTTTTCCGAACAAGCTTAACTGAAACACGCAACGCTCACAACAGCAATAAGAACATCCATCTTATCACTCTCTTGCATTAACGTTTCTTACCCCAAACGTAATGCAAAGCCGTGACTCCCAAAGTCACTAATAATAAGAAATACTCATCTTATTACACATCATAATGTAACATCGTTCTTACACAACGGCAATACAAAATGAAACACACATAGCACACAGCTACAACCGAAACTGGGACCTCTCGATGGAACTCAAGCCGCAGCTTGCTTCTGGAACCACTTCTGGAACCTCGCTTCCATCCTAGCCTCTGGCTCCCAAGTTTCCTCCCGCACCCCGTCACAGTCCCACAGAACTCGCATCATCGGAATCCTCTTCCGACGAAGCTCCTTGACCCTCCGCTCGAGAACTCTCAAAGGTCTCGCCTCAACGGTCATATTGGGCTGGAGATCTGACGGAATCTCAGCCAATACCTCGTCACCCCTATGCAAACACTTCTTCAGCATCGACACATGGAAGACCTTATGAAATGCTTGCATAACCGCGGGTAACTCCAACCGATACGCTACCGGTCCAACACGCTCTACAATCCGGAACGGCCCCATATACCTCGGACTCAACTTAGTCGCAACAATGGACCTGTTCGGACCTCTCAGTAAAGCCATCTTGAGATACACACTATCTCCCACCTCAAACACAAGCTCTTTCCGCCTCTTATCGGCATAACTCTTTTGCCGATCTTGGGCCTCTTTCATGTTCAGCTTCAAAACCCGGATCTTCTCCGTGGTTTCCTGAACAAAACTCGCACCCAAAGTGCTCCTCTCCCCCACTTGTGTCCAACACAAGGGGGTACGACATGGCCTCCCATACAGAGCCTCATATGGAGCCATCCCAATACTCGCCTGGTAGCTATTGTTATACGCAAACTCTACCAAGCTCAAGTGATCCACCCAGTGACCACCCCAATCCAGCACGCACATCCTCAACAAATCCTCCAGAGTCTGGATGGTCCGCTCGGACTGCCCATCTGTCTGAGGATGATACGCCGTGCTCAAGTGCACCTTCGTGCCCATCTCTGCCTGAAACGCATTCCAGAACTCCGATGTGAACTTAGGATCCCGGTCCGAAACAATACTCACCGGTACTCCATACAGTCTCACAATCTCCTGCACGTACCTCCTAGCCAAAACTGCTGCCCCATCGGACTTCTTAATGGCCAGAAAACGCGCACACTTGGTCAATCGATCAACGATGACCCAAATAGCATCCTTGGTCCGAGAAACTGGTAAACCCACCACGAAATCCATCGTGATCATATCCCACTTCCACTCTGGAATGGGTAAACTCCGCAACAAACCACTCGGGACCTGGTGCTCCGCCTTCACTAACTGGCACACGTTGCACGACGCAACCCAGTTAGCCACATCCTTCTTCATCCCGACCCAATGATAGTAGCGCTTGAGATCGCGATACATCTTAGTCGCTCCTGGATGAATCGAGAACATACTCGAATGAGCCTCACTCAGGATCTCTCGCCGCAAATCCTCATCCAAAGGTACGCATACCCTCCCACTAACAAGGATAGTGCCGTTCGCAGATACCTGATACTCAGAACCCTCTGCTCTCGAAGCCTTAACCAAAACCTCATCTTTTTCCTGAGCCAACCGAACTCTGCTCAAAAGATCCGCCTGGTTAGCCGCCTCTAAGCCCAAAGGTTCCTGAGATACAACACATAAGCGCAATGTGCTAATCTCGCTCACCAAAGACTCAACCTCGAGCTCCCGAGCCAAAGCCACCCGCTTCCGACTCAACGCATCCGCAACCAGATTAGCCTTACCAGGATGGTAAGCTATCTCCAGATCATAATCGGCCACTAGCTCCATCCAGCGCCTCTGCCTCAAATTCAACTCAGGCTGAGTGAAAATGTACTTCAAGCTCTTATGATCTGTGAACACCTGCACCTTTCCGCCATAAAGATAAGATCTCCAAATCTTCAAAGCGAAAACCACTGCAGCCATCTCCAGGTCATGGGTAGGGTAGTTGCCCTCATGCTTCCGCAGCTGCCGCGAAGCATAGGCAATAACCTTCCCCCGCTGCATCAACACACAACCAAGGCCCACTCCCGACGCATCGGTGTACACCACGTAAGGCTCGCCCGACACTGGCAACGCCAATACTGGAGTACTAGTCAACATGGCCTTCAGTTCCGCGAAACTCTCATCACACTCTGAGGACCACACGAAAGGAACATCCTTCCCTGTCAGCTTCGTCATAGACTTAGCCAGACTCGCGAAACCCTTGACGAACCGCCGATAATACCCTGCCAACCCAAGAAAACTCCGAATCTCAGTAGCATTCCTCGGCCTCGGCCAAGTACTAATGGCCTGAATCTTCTCCGGATCTACCGATACTCCCTCCGCAGAGATAATGTGACCCAGAAAACCGATCTCCCGCTGCCAGAAGCTACACTTGCTCAACTTAGCAAATAACTTCTGTTCCCGCAGCTTCGAAAGAACCACACGCAGATGCACCTCATGCTCCTCCCGGCTCCTCGAATACACCAAGATATCATCGATAAAGATGATCACAAACTCATCTAGATACTCCTGGAAAACGCGGTTCATCAATCTCATAAATGCAGCCGGTGCATTCGTCAACCCAAATGGCATCACCACAAACTCGTAGTGGCCATAACGAGATCTGAAAGCCGTCTTCCGGATATCTACCTCATCGATGGGAATCTGATGATATCCCGACGCCAAGTCAATCTTGGAGAACCAAGTAGCCCCTCTCAACTGATCCAACAACTCATCAATCCGAGGAAGAGGATACCTGTTCTTCACTGTGACTCGGTTAAGTCCCCGGTAATCAATACACAACCGAAAACTCTCGTCCTTCTTCTTCACGAACAACACTGGCGCTCCCCACGGTGAAGAACTTGGGCGAATAAACCCCTTGTTCAACAACTCCGCCAGCTGCTTCTTCAGCTCTGCCATCTCTGCGGGAGCCATCCTATAAGGAGCCCTGGATATCGGTGCTGTCCCCGGTTCCAACTCGATCGTGAAAGGATCCGACCTAGATGGTGGCAACCCCTGCAACGACTGGAACACATCCTGGAACTCACGAGCCACCCGAATATCCTGAACCCTAGCCTCTCCGACGGCCTCCGGCAAAGAAATAGTAGCCAAATACGCCTCGCAACCCCTCTCGATCAGACGCTCCGCGTGCACAACCGAGATCACGAGACTCCCGGAAGTCGGTCTCACACCCTGATACACCCACTTCCCTTCTCCTTGGTCGAACTCGACCCGCCCTCGGTGACAATCCAGATGCACTCTGAACTTCCCGAGCCAATCCATGCCCAAAATGACATCGTACAGCTCCACGGAGCAGATAATCAAATCGGCAGGCATGGACTCTCCTGCTACCTGAACATCCACGTCTCGCACCCGACCGTGAATTCTCAGGAGCTTCCCTCCGGCAACCTCCACGAAACCCAAACTCACACCGGGCTCGCTTCGAAGATTAGCCTTCTCGGCCAACTCCGGGGAAACGAAGCAATGCGATGCTCCCGTGTCAAACAACACATGACACTCTACACCTCCAACACACAAGGTCCCTGCACATATACATGTGCCGAGAACCTTAACACCCCGACAAGCACGACGTTCCCCAACACAGAATTAAACTTAGATGAGTCTAAGAAAATACCTGTGATCGGCCTGGAACTCGGCTCTCCGGACTCGGTGATGGAGTACACTCGAGGCGCTGATGCCACCTGCCTGAGAGGCTGCACCACCGTGGTCTCACTCTGCCGCAACTGGGGACACTGAGGCCTGATGTGCCCCGCCTCCTTGCAGTGATAGCACACTCGAGAATCCACTCGCGCTCCGCCCTTCTGAGGACAGCTCGCCACTCGATGATCCATGCTCCCACAACCAAAGCAACCCGGACCACCCCGACTACCACTCGAAGCGCTCTCCCGCTTCCGCTTCTGTCCTTGCATCGGCTTACTACTGCCTCTGCTCGGACCTGACTGCTGCTGCACAGATCTCGCCTGAAAACGCGGTGTAGCCACTACCACCTCGTCCTTCAGACCCTCCTCTAGCAAGGCTGCAGTCTCAACCAACTCATCAACCGTGCAAAAAGGCCTCACCATGCAACGGTTCCTCAAGTCAACCCGAAGACCCATCAAGAATCTCTGCACACGGGCCGACTCACTCTCACCCGCTCGTCTAACATAAGACCCGAGCCGGATGAACTCCACCTCATACTCGCGTACCGACCGATCCCCCTGAGTCAAACTCGCAAGCCTCGACCCTAACCGGTTGAACGCCTCCTGAGGAAAGTACTTGGAGTTAAACTCCTCCACAAAATCCGCCCAAGCCATCGCGGCCTGAACTCTCCGTGCTGCCACACCCCTCCACCAGAGATGCGCATCACCCTCCAGATAATGGACCGCAATGTCCACCTGGTATCCCGCGGGACACCTACTCGAGAGGAAATTCCGCTCTATCCTCCTCAACCACGCATCAGCGTCCTCAGGATTAGCACCTCCAGAAAAGAACCCCGTGCCAATCCTCAGCATCTGCTCCATCATCCTAAGGTAGGATGGGAGCTCCTCAGCAACCGCAGCTGCCACCTGAGGCTGAGCCTCCACAACTACCGGATCCACAGGAGCCTGAGCCGGTACCCTCTCTGGTAACCGCTCCAACAACCTCGTCAACAGATCCGCTATGCGATCATCTCGGGCCCGAGCATCACCCGCTGCTACACCCGCAGCACCTGCTGGAACACCAGCCACACTGGCGCTCACGCCAGCCCCAACGGCACTCACACCGGCCGCACCCTCAGACCCAACCTGACTCGCACGCGAATCCTCGACCTGCTCCTCCGGCACACGGCCACGACCCCTACCACGGCCACGACCTCTACCACGCCCTCTAGCCATCTGCACACGTGCAGAAGCACAACTAAGAAACTAGAACAATCATCACAATAAAGATACTCACCGTGGAATCTCACAAGGCTCGAAGAGGATGATTCTAAGACCCCACACAACACCCAATCTATTCTAGAACCACCTAGGCTCCTAGAACCGTATGGGCTCTGATACCAAATTGAAACGACCGCATTTTTCTTTTTTTTTTAAAACATAAATACAGTCATAATTAAACAAGCGGAAAATAATACAAACACAAGAACAATTCAAGTTCTACAGCTTAAACAAGCTAACAGTTCTAAAACAGTAAAAGCAACAACACAACAATAACAACAAACCCCGGGTCCTAATCATCCCCTCTTCACTGCCTCGATTCCACGATCACACCTTATCTTTACCTGCATCGACAAAAGTGATGCATCAACATTTGGCTCGCCAAATGCTGAGTGAGATGCTCATCCCAACAACAGGTTAAACAATAAGCACAAACAGCAATTTATCACATATCAATACGAAGAATTAATTAACACCAATTAAAACTTCCACACAATAGCAATTCATTACCATGAAAACTATACCAACGCCTAGCAATTCTATCCCAAGAAAAGCTAGACACAAAGCCTGAAAGGTGAACACACAACACGCTTTCCAGGCACAACCAACAACCAGTATCGATCGATACCCTCTTGGTATCGATCGATACCCACAACACATGCCCACAGGCAAACAACCGGTATCGATCGATACACCCCTGGTATCGATCGATGCCCACACAACACATGCCCACAGGCAACGGCTGGTATCGATCGATACACCCCTGGTATCGATCGATGCCACAGGCCACACATGCCCACAGGCAACGGCCAGTATCGATCGATACACCCCTGGTATCGATCGATACCCACACAACTCGAGTCCACCGACAAGAGCCTAGTATCGATCGACACCTACATGGTATCGATCGATACCCACCTGCAACTCACAACCTTCCGCGAGATCTCAACCCAGAAATCGCCAATACAAGCCACAAAATCATCATTCAAGCTTAAACAACACACCACACAAGCTTAATTGCTAACCTTTGGTCCCAACTCACCTTAAATCGGCTGAATCGAGCTCTAGAAGACCTCACTCGCTTCTCTTAGCTCACCACGACCAAACTCTACCGATCTCTTCTTCAAGCTTCTCCCAAGCTCGAATCTCTCTCGATCTCGCAAGATCCAAGCTTCACCAAGCTTCACCTTCTCTCACGCTCTCCTTCTCTTTCTCTCTCTCTCTCGCGACCAAGACTTTTCTTTCACAAAGGAATGGTTTCCCCGCGTAAGAAGAGAAGAGGAAGAAGACTTATAAGGAGAAATCCCGGCTGGTATCGATCGATACTGCCCTGGTATCGATCGATACTGCCCTGGTATCGATCGATACTGTCCGGAACAAATAATTATTTCACCCAAATAATTAATCTCTCCGGAACGCGGGCGTTACAGTTTTTTTCTTTGAACGTGCTTTGGCTCATCTTCTAAAAAGGTGCGTGATGAATACAATATAACTTTGTTTTAGTATATTAATTTTGTTCTTTTTGAGGTTGGACTCATCTAGATTAAGATTATATCTATACATATTTTTTATGTTTGTATTGTGATGTATACTGTATTTATCGTTTGATTAAGAGTTCATCTTTTACGTAATGCTAATTTTAAAATCGAGTCTCTTCTTTTTTAAAAGTTAGAAAACTAAGTTTTTAACTAAAGATGAAAGATTAGTTTCCTATACTTTGATTTATTTTCACTAGACATATATATCACCATACCCGTGTTTGAGAATATCGTTATGCATATTTTGATTTTAATATTAAAAAAAAATATTTAACTATTTTATATCCTCTTGATTTTTGTTTTTTAAACCCTAGTTCTCAATTCTATCTCTTTTGTTATGTAAAAATTGGTTATCTGATTCTTTTTTTGTTTAAAGTTTTTCCGGATTAATGTAGGAGCTGAGGTTATTTATCTTTAGGAATTGGTTCTCGTAATTTATTTCTGTTTAGAATTGATTTCCCTTCTTGTTTTGGTTTTAGCCAATTTTCTTTATTTTTTCCCTTTTTTATGTAAATCATTTGATAAAACAATTTGCTGTCAACAAATATTCCAAAAAACAAATTTAACCAAAAAATCAAATTATTGTTATAAACTTTATTTTTCCTCGACCTATCTAATACGCAGTTAATATTTTATTGTTTAATTTTTAATTTAATTATGTATATTCATGTGAAATATATGGTATAAAACTTGGAGTTGAAAATTCAATTTGGCAAAATAAAAACAAAAGAACAAGTGGGGTAACATGTTTAATATTAGTTCGTTTGAAGCTATACAAAAACCTAGACGTTTGTATTCCCATCTCATACTAATGTATTGTTAATGACTGATCTCAAACTCAACTTATTTTCTGTTTCTTAAATCATGTTTAAGCTTGAAGAGAAACATGAGTTCTCACTTCTCTGTATATATTTATCAACCATATTTAGGCTTCTGCTCAATTTATTTACTTGATAACAAAATAACTTCTTAATGATAGGATTTTTGCAATGGAAAGAGGTGAAGGGAGCCACCAGTTTCCTAAAGGAAAAGAACTAAACAAAAAAAAATGCATCTAACAACGATTCTTATGCTGCTAATGTTGGTTCTAGTAGTGGTCCGATGAAAAGAGGACGGGGCCGACCAAAGGGCCCGCAAAGCTCGAAGAAGAATGACAGATTTATAAAAGCGATTACATTCATTCAAGGTGATATTAGTAAAGTAAATCAAGAAACCGGAAACAATGAGCTTGTGAGTTGCTTGATGATGCGATTCGACGATGTAAGAAGGCGTCTGAGCCATGTTAAGAATATGCGAGGTGAGGTTTCCGTGGCTCTACGCACTTTCAAGGACATGCAATTGCGAACAAACACAAAAGCCAGAGTCAGTTCCGTTCCATGAATTAACGTAGGATATATCTTCTTCTTATGGGGAGAAATGGTGCTTGTGGGGCTACATGCAGTCACAAGCAACATTGTCTCTTCGTGAAAGAATGCTGACGAAGCTCAAGATCCCGATAGCTTGATCTATACAGGGTTCGGTGGTCAAGATTCTGATCAGAAGCTTGATAGGATGAATCTTTCGTTAGAGACAGCTCTTAAAAAGGAAAGTGTTGTGAGGGTTATAAGAGCCATGGAGGATGAAAAAAGGACGCATGGTAACATATACATATATGATGGCCTCTATTCCATCACAAATATGTGGGACGATAAAAGTGCAAATGGTTTCAAGGTATTCAAATTCAGATTGGTGAGGCATGCTGATCAAAAACCCGCCTTTGGAGTATGGATATCGATAGAGCAATGGAAGAAAGGGTTGATTACAAGACCGGGTCTTGTTCTTCAAGATCTCTCTTCTGGAGCTGAGAATCTAAAGGTGTCCTTGGTGAATGAAGTTGATGACGAGAAGGGTCCGGCCGTTTTTAGTTATATCACTTCTCTAAAGCACTCATTCATTGATGTTCCACCTATGGTTAATTTATGCACTTGTCGAGGTAAATCATGTTGTTCGGAACATGACTGCCTCTGCGTTCAGAGAAATGGAGGTGGGTTACCTTACGTTGAGAGAGTTTTAGTCACCCGTAGATCGTTGATTTACGAGTGCGGTGATTCTTGTCCATGTTCATCTAACTGCAAAAACAAGATGATTCAGACTGGGTTGAAGTTCAGTTTAGAAGTGTTTAAGACGATGGATTGTGGCTGGGGTTTAAGGTCTTTGGATCCAATTCGAGCAGGAAGTTTCATATGTGAATATGCTGGTTATATTATAGAGAAAGGTGGAGAAGAAGGAAATACTTATTTATTTGACACTTCGCGGGTTTATAATTCGTTTCAATGGAATTATGAACCTGAGCTTATTGGTGAGGATGCTTCTGAGAAAGTCCCGGAAGAGATTAGTGTGTCATCTGCGTTTGTAATCAGTGCCAAGAAATTAGGAAATGTGGCTCGATTTATGAACCATAGCTGCTCTCCAAACGTTTTGTGGCAACCAATTGCTCGTGAACAGAATGGTGTATGGTGTATTTACATCGGATTTTTTGCAATGAAACATATTCCTCCATTAAGAGAGTTGAGATATGATTATGGAGCATGTGGAGGATATGGGAAGAAGAAGATGTGTTTATGTAGATCTGAGAAATGCAGTGGGTCATTTGGATGATTATCTTGTATTTTCGAATGATTTAAAGAATTTCCTTTGCTTTCACTCTAATCTTGTATTTCCATTTTTTAATCAATTAATTGAGAATTTTATTAGTTCTCGGGTTTCTACTCTTTCACCTCTTATGTTAAAGAATTAGAGTTTAAACATAAATATTTGATCATTCGTGTAATCACTGTAACAAAAAGTAATTGATAGAAACTTAAATGTTGTTTTTATCTTTTATTGTTAGAGAGGATTGAAGATGTTAAATAGCATTGTGCAAAGAAAGTGTCGTCATATACTTTTAAGGCTAGTGTAATTATGGTGTAAATATGGTTACAGAAAAGCCTTGTGATAAAGTTTACAAAATTGGTGATAGCCTGTTTATTTGCTAACACACATAGCATTTATTGACTTGCATTAGTGATGTGAGACCTATATATCGCATGATACGCTCCCAAGTTTAGTTTAACAAAAATTTAACATATACCTTATATATATTAATATATATACCTTATATATTAGAATGTTTTACACTTTGGGATACTTTCCCACTTTCAACTTACAAAAAACACACTTTCTAACTTTAGTCACATTTTCCATACTTTTTGGGGGTGTGTTTTTACTTTTATGTCTCTCTTAACAAGATGTAGTTACCCTTTCATCATTACTCTCTATTTGTTTTTATTTTTTTTCGTTTTTCACACCCCAATTATTTTGGTTTCCTGATTTGTTCTCATAAAAAAACAGTTTCACAATTTGTTTTGCACTCTAAACTATATTTTTTTTGTTTTTTCTATACTTTGATACCCAATTCACAGAATTTTACTTACATTTGGTTCGAACACGTTGGCCGAACACATGCGTATCCATATATACATTCGTCCACGTGGACGCATTTAAACGGATAGACATATGCATATCCACGCGCAAACGGTCCACGTGGACGTAACTACATGGATGTGTATGCGTATCAACGCGCATATCGTTCACGTGTACGCACCTACATGGATATGCATGCGTATCCACTCGAATATCGTCCACGTGTACGCAACTACATGGATATGCATGCGTATCCACTTGAATGTTGTACACGGGTATGCAACCACATGGATACGCATGTGTCCTATCGAAAGGTTCGACTTCCAAGCCATGAATTTTCTTTTTCGGGTTATCGTTATCCTTATTTGGAGTTCAAATCGGAGATCGAGAGGCTTAGCCAAATGGATATATATTCACAACGGGGAATAAATACAACGTCGAAAATTTTTTGGAAGGATATCAAACTACAATGTCTGTCGTAAAAGACGTCAGAATATTTCCTATGGATATTCGACAACATTCCGATGGGGTATTCCAACTATTACTTTGCCGGAAAATCATCAAAAATACCTCTAACCGGGACTGTTTGTCGAAATTCCGTCAGAAAATCCGGCAGAAAATCTATCGGAAAAGTTACGACCATTTTCCTATGACCAGTGTCAGTCAAAAATCCGAACAAATTTGATTTCCGACGAGCTGTAACTGACGGATTTAGTTTCGTTGGATATCAGACAGAGAAATTCGGACTACAATGCCTGCTAGTTTTTGAATATAATTAAAAAGTTGTAAAATTGGAAACAAAATATAGAGAAATATATAGTTGATTGTGAAAAAATTATTGTTAGATTTTTGTTTTATGAGCAGAATATAAGGCAAACAAAAATGTGTGGGGTGTGTGGAAAAATAATTAAAAATAGAGAGTAAATTGGGGATGAATAATTATCCCTTAGTAAGAGGGACAAAAATGTAATAACACACCCTAAAAAGCATGAAAAGTGTGCCTAAACTTATAAAGTGTGTCTTTTGTAATTACACTTTGAGAAAGTGTGTGTGAGTGTAATTTTTTCTATATATTACGATAGCTATGACCATATTAGCAACTCTAACCTTTTATTTATGATACATTTTGTTTATACCGAATTTATTACTGGAATAACTAAACTTTACAATTAATCCCCTGATCATGTCTATTGTTATCTACGAAGAAAATTTCTCATTACTTCTATCGTAAATTTTGGACAGTAAAGCGGATCACATATTAAGTAATTTATTTTATTTTTTTGAGAAAGGGATTCACATATGAATTTGTTACTCTGTTTTACAAACAATTTTATAATTAGTGGTCTTTCAATGTTTCCACATGCGTTGTTTATGCATTCGAGAAGTGCAACAAGAGCGTTGGAACTCAAAAATCAATCACCGGAAGAGATTCTACTAGAACAACTTAACATAAATGAAGAACGGATTTGTTCTAATTTGTAATGCATATTTTTTTCCAAATGTGATACTGTTTTCCAAATGTGATATATAGAGCTTATGTTGAAGCAAAAGAGTTGTGTAGAACAAAAGTCTATTATCTTGACATACTATTTGTGTTCCTTGCCAAGTTGTACGTTTTTAGTCCCGCATTGAAAATATCTATGGGCATGATTTTTTGGCAAGTTATGATGTCTTTCGTAACAAACAAGCTAGCTGCTGAATTTTGTCACTAAAGAAATGGCATATCTAACTTCATGGGAATTCAATATATCTTGAAATTTATATCTAATATTTTGAGGTAAAATAAATACATATCCGTATAAGTGAGTCTTGTATTAGAAAAATGCTTAAACTTCGTGTACCGAGTTTTGGAATGTAAATAATGTTCAAAGAACGAAAAATACGATAAAAATTTGGTGAGTAAGAATTTTGTATCCTATATTATTAAACTTGAATTTTTTTTTTGTTTTTACTAATACAAATTGTTTAACAGATGGATGCGGAACATTTGCTGTTTTTAATTATATTTTAAAGGTACTTTTGAAGACTAGCTTAGTTAACACCATATCTTATGTATTTTTAGATTGTAAAGGTCTTATGTTCTGCACTCCTTCATGAATCAACTTTGTATTTTTCTTGTGCAGAATCCTCAAAAAATTTCAACATCTAGTTGAAAAGCTAGTAAAATTTTG
This sequence comes from Eutrema yunnanense, assembly GCA_002933935.1. NCBI lineage: Eukaryota > Viridiplantae > Streptophyta > Magnoliopsida > Brassicales > Brassicaceae > Eutrema > Eutrema yunnanense. The sequence continues at coordinate 234,042 of PKML01043777.1, forward strand.
GTTGCAGAAAAGCCTTGTGACAAAATTTACAAATTTGGTGATAGCTTGTTTATTTGCAAACACACCTAGCATTTATTGACTTGCATAATGTTTTGAGACCTATATATCTCATGATACGCACCCAAGTTTAGTCTAACAAATAGTTCGCATATACCTTATATTACAATAGTTATGACCATATTAGCAACTCTAAGCATTTATTTATGACACTTCGTATTTATACCGAATCTTATGTGGAAAAATTGAAATTTACTATCAAACCCTTATTATCTCTATTGTTCTCTACTAAGAAATCCCTTCATTACTTATATCATAAATTTTATTCAGTGAAGCGGATCACATCTGAATTTGTTACTCGGTTTTACAAAAAAAAAAAAATTAATTACTAGCCTTTCAATTGTACCAAATGCGTTTGATATGCATTCGACAACTGCAACAAGAGCGTCAGAACTCAAAAATCAAGCACCGGAAAAGATACTACTAGAACAACCAAACATAAATGAAGAATGTTATTTTTAACTTGTAATGCAAACTTTTTTCCACATATGATAAATAGAGCTTATGTCGAACCATAATTTGGGCTACAATTATTTTTTTGTTTGTGTATACTTTTGTAGTTTAAATTTACAGACGAATGATGATCATGTTGTACTTGATTTACTAGAAGTGTGGATGTATATGTAGGGGTTTTGAATTTATTTTGTATGAAAAGCTATTAACAAAATGATTAAATGGAGTTTTATTTGCTTATTTTCTCAAGTAAAAAAAAAGGTCAATGATAATAAAAAGGTAATAAATTTAACCTTTTTGACTATATTTATTTGAACATAAAATTTTGGTAAAAAGTTAATATGAAGTAGAAACAAAATTTATTATTCAATGGAAATTTTTATTTCATTTTAAATTTATATTAATAAATTCTGAATAAAAATTTTGGTAAATAATATTTTAAAAGGAAACAAATCTGCAGGATTTTAAAGTGTGTGACTTGAACGGTAGAGATCTTTCAAATTTGATTCAACTGTCATCGTTTATCACAAAAAATGGCATAGAACCATTTTAAAATATTATAAATAGGGGTTCGCGCGCTTTGCTTTCTTATTCCTTTGTGCACAGATAATCATCTTGGTTAACTATTTAAAATATTTATTTTCGCAAACTTTTACATCCTCCTTTTCTCTTGGAGCTTTTGTTGTTTTTTTCTTTGAACGTGCTTTGCCCCCGTCTTCTAAAAATGTGTGTGATGAATGCAATATAATTTTGTTTTAATATATTAATTTTGTTCTTTTTGAGGTTGGACTCATCTAGATTAAGATTATATCTATACATATTTTTTATGTTTGTATTGTGATGTATACTGTATTTATCGTTTGATTAAGAGTTCATCTTTTACGTAATGTTAAATTTAAAATCAAGTCTCTTCTTTTTAAAAAGTTAGAAAACTAAGTTTTTAACTAAAGATGAAAGATTAGTTTCCTATACTTTGATTTATTTTCACTAAACATATATATCACCATACCCGTGTTTGAGAATATCATTATGCATATTTTGATTTTAATATTAAAAAAATATTGAACTATTTTATATCCTCTTGATTTTCGTTTTTTAAAACCTAGTTCTCAATTCTATCTCTTTATTTATGTAAAAATTGGTTATCTGATTCTTTTTTTGTTTTAACTTTTTCCGGATTAATGTAGGAACTGAGGTTATTTTTTTTTAGGAATTGGTTCTCGTATGTTTATAATTGATTTCCCTTCTTGTTTTTGTTTTAGCCAATTTTCTTTATTTTTTTCCTTTTTTATGTAAATCATTTGATAAAACAATTTGCTGCCAACAAATATTCCAAAAAACAAATTTAACCAAAAAATCAAATTATTGTTATAAACTTTATTTTCCTCGACCTATCTAATATGCAGTTAATATTTTATAGTTTAATTTTTAATATAATTGTGTATATTCATGTGAAAGGGGTGAAGGGAGCAACCAATTTCCTAAAGGAAAAGAACTAAACACAAAAAATGCATCTAACAACGATTCTTATGCTGCTAATGTTGGTTCTAGTACTGGTCCGATGAAAAGAGGACGTGGCCGACCAAAGGGCCCGCAAAGCTCGAAGAATTCGAAGAAGAATGACAGATTGATAAAAGAGATTCCATTCATTCAAGGTGATATTAGTAAAGTAAATCAAGAAACCGCAAACAATGAGCTTGTGAGTTGCTTGATGATGCGATTCGACGTTGTAAGAAGGTGTCTGGGCCAAGTTAAGAATGTGCGAGGTGAGGTTTCCGTGGCTCTACGCACTTTCAAGGAAATGCAATTCCGAACGAACACAAAAGCCCGAGTCGGTTCCGTTCCAGGAATTAACGTAGGAGATATCTTCTTCTTATGGGGAGAAATGGATCTTGTGGGGCTACATGCAGTCCCAATTGGAACTGACTTCATGAAAGTTAAAGACAGCGGAGAGGATAAAAGATTAGCTATTAGCATTGTCTCTTCGGGAAAGAATGCTGACGAAGCTCAAGATCCCGATAGCTTGATCTATACAGGTTTCGGTGGTCAAGAATCTGATCAGAAGCTTGATAGGATGAATCTTTCGTTAGAGATAGCTTTAAAAAAGGAAAGTGTTGTGAGGGTTATAAGAGCCATGGAGGATGAAAAATGGACGCACACTACAAGAATACAACGATTTGGCGACTGCAGAAGGAGTCGCATAGTAGTCGCTAAAAGTTGTAATACGACTACATAGCGACTAAAACCTTTAGTCGTTAATCCTTAGTCGCTAAATGAAGTAGTCGTAAATATAGTCGCCAATTGGCGACTACGTAACGACTGGACAGTGTAGACGGTACGTAGTCGTAAAGTAGTCGCAACTTTTGTAAAGTTATTAGTCGTACATGTAGTCGCCAATTGACGACTACTTTACGACTGGTTATTGTAGACGTAACGTAGTCGTTAAGTAGTCGTAATTGTTGTGACTAATCATCGACTATTCTATGTCTATTAAACGACTATTTGCCGACTATTATGGTCATCAGACTTTGCGCATTTAAATATCTTGCGACTACTCAGCTACTCTTATGCGACTATTTGGCGACCGTTTAGTGACTATATTTGTTAACAAAACAAGAATATGGTACAATTGAATCACGTTTGTTTTGTTTTTCAAATTCTTTGAAACCTGTGTTACAAATAAAAAGATACAAAGTAAAATAAAGACATTATACAGAAAAGACCATTTCATTACCAATATTATTGTTTCAAACATGAGTTTACAAAAGCCAAAACATAAATAAAAACAAGTTCAAGTTCACAAAAAAAAAGAGATTAGTGACCTAAGGTATGTTCCTTGGATCTGGTAGAGAGGCTGGTGGAAGCATTGCGGTTGTTGCTGTTGTTGCTGGTGTTGAATGTGATGCCACGAAGTCTAGAAACCACGGATCGGTTTGTCTCAGGTACTTTTCCACCAATGAGAAGTGCTCGAGCTTGTCCTTTTGCTCAGCCACATCTCTTTTGTGCTCTGCTTCACGAGCAGCAACCTCAGCATCACGCTGTGCATTGTAAGCAGCCTGCTCTTCGATTTTCTTCTGAGCTTCCTTCAGTTGCTCTTGCAGTGCGACAAAAGATGAAGAGTCTCCTGGTTGCTTGCGTTTGCCATTGAGAAGACTCTCCTTCAGGCTTCCAAGCCCATAAAAATTTCCTCTTGAATCCTTCTAGGTTGCCTGTGAAAAGGAACAGAAAACAACATTCTGGTGTATGACAAACGATGAAGTATATGAAATATGAAGTATATGAAATATGAAAGAAAGATGAAGTATATGAAATATGAAGTATGAAGTATATGAAATATGAAACGATGAAGACAAGCGATGAAGTATAAAATATGAAATATATGAAATATGAAAGAAAGATGAAGTATGAAGTATATGAAATGTTACCTCAAGAAAGATTGACGTATACTAATCTGGTGTTAGGTCTCCAGGTCGCGACGCACCGTCAGAAACTTCTGAACTCTCTGCCCCGAGCTCAGATAACTTTTGTTGCACCTTCTTCTCATATGCTTCAACAATTTTCTCCGCCTTCCTATCGACATATGTACCGTCAGCCTTTGTATGTGTCTTTTTGAAAACCTCACCAAGACTTACCGGTCTTCCTAATTCCTCTTCCTGCAATGTGACAAAAAAATACAAGGATTATGACTGAATACAATATACAACCAACACTAAACAGAATATGACAAAACAGAAGTAATATGACCAAAAAAAAAGAAATTGAAAAGTTACTAACCATTTCGGATTGGATTTGTTGATAGGACTTAGGCCCTGATAAGTGGATGTGATAACCTAGACCTTTACGGTCAGACAGACGAGCAGCTTAATAGGTGACACTCCTTAGCTTTGCTTCTTCTGTGTCCCAATATGCTGTCATCGTTGCCCAGAGAGTGTCACCTATCCAATTAGGTCTCTCTCGACTAGTCCTCGCGGTGCAAACCATGTCTTTCATCCTGCGTTGACAAATCTCCTTGAAATAGCCTTGAACCGTCCCTGTTATCAATGGATCCCATATGTGGGTTTTCTACATTACAAAGAGAATTTGATGTTAGTAAAAATATCACAAGCAAAGCTATATGTGAATGCGAAAGAACAGAAAACTTACCGCGAACTCGAGAAAGTATCTTTCTTGTCTCTCCCGAGGCACAACTGTCCGACTATAGTAGGGAGCATCAAATTTGTTTGTAAAGACTTTAGTAATTGACATAACCAGTTTAGATCCTCTGTCACGTGTAAACCTGCAAAATCAAGTAGACATCAATCCTACACATACACACACACAAAACAGAACACACATTGACAAAGCAAAGAAAGAAAGACAAGACAAGTAAAGAAAGAAAACAAACCAGTAGACAACCATCCTAGACAATCAGACAAGAAACAGAAAATAAAACAAGTAGACATCAATCCTTGACGACAACAATCCTAGACAATCAGAAAAATAAAACAAGTACACAACAATCCTAGACAATCAACGTTGCAATCCTAGAAACATAACACACATTGACACACACACATACAACTATCTATATTGGATGACACATACACACACACAAAACAGAACACACATTGACAATGAGTATCCAACATTGAGAATCTAACATTGAGAATCAGACATTAAGAAATCCGACAATGAGTATCCAACATTGAGAATCTAACAACTTCAAAAGACAGCTAGAAGACATTAAGAAATCCGATTTACCTTGCGATACACTTACCAGGTTGAGTTCGGCGTCGGTGTGGGAGAGAGGACGGTGGTGAATCTATCCCGGTCTGGCACTATAAGCAAGGCATTCAGCGCCCTTAGTGTGTCCTCTTGGAGATCCGGCAAACCTGGTGCAGATTCGTCATGGTAGTTGTGCCCTCCAGAAGATGGATGGCTGTGTTCTCCAGACGCCGGAGTGTTCTCCAGTGGAGCCGAAGCCGCCGCAGGTAATTCTTCTTCACGGTGTTAAGGCATTGAGTCCGGGAATAGTTCTTGTGGCGGTGGAAAGCTCCGGAAACTTGGTGCTGACGATGCTGATTGAGGGTTCACGGGGACTTGAGGTGTTGTCGACTGATTCGGAAGTTGGGGCGGCGGCGTAAAGTTGTACTGCGGCGGTAGAGAGGTTGGGGTTCGCGACGAAGAAGGCGACACTCCGACTCTTTGAGAAACATTGGGAGTCAATCTTTTCTTCCCTGCTCGTTTGCTCTTATCTCCCGGCATCGTTATGTGGATTCGAAGGCGAAGATTGAAGAAGAAGAAGATCGGAGGCGATGATAGTCGCAAAGGTGAGAGCAAAATGACTTACGGTTTTCGCGAAGTAATGGTAAAGTTTTTTTTTTAATCAGAAAAAACGAATACTTATTAAACGTTTTGTGTGTCCATAACCATTGAAATGACTCTAGCATATTGGTAATTCACCAACTCCTAACTCCATCATCCCCGGTTTCGATTCTTTGTGAATACGGAGAAGTTCTTTTTTTTTTTTTTTTACCTTTTCGATCTAGTTATTAATATTTATGTTTGAATAATACCAATTAAAGATTTTATCATATTGGTAATTCTTCCTCTCTTGATCCATCAACCCACGGTTCGAGTCTCCTTGAAGACGGAAATGTTTTTTTATTGTAATCTTTTCTACTTATTAATATTTAACTGTGATCCACCCACGGTTCGAATCCTAGTGAGTACGAAAATGATTTTTTAAAAAATCTTTTCTACTTACTTATTAATACGGATATGTATTTTTTTTTACTCATAACGACATATAATGTAAACGACAAATTACACCGAAATTCTGACATAAGTAACATAGTTAATTAGTAGGGTTCTTCGTCATCTGATTCTTCATCAGAAGACGACAAATTACATAGAAATTCGTCTTCTGGGTCTGCATCTCCGACATCGTAATCGAGGTTTACTGGGTCTCCTTGTACGAAATTGTCGAGTACGAGATCTTCAATTGCTGTTATCAATACAGCATCATCAATTTCTGTTTGCAATAGAGTCGGTTCTTTCTTTTCATAATCCCCTGAAATATTTCCCCTCGGATTCACTTTTAGAACATTGAGCCACAACTGCTTCGGTTTCTTTGTATATGGGTACATAATATAACAAACTTGATCCGCTTGCGAGGATGTTGTAATATAAATATATATATAAGTTATACATATGTATATTGACATTAATAAAATGCTATATAGAAATATTTTCATAAGTACGTACCTAGAATAAATGGTTCATATTTATTATATTTTCTCGATGAAAGAACGTCTACAACGCCACCATTGCTCCTCCGAGTGCCTCTACCGATAACAGGGTCATACCAATTACACTTAAAAAGTGTGATTCTCAAATTGACCATCCCCTCGTACTCGAGTTCTATGATATCAGTTAAGGTCCCGTAGAAATCAGCTGCATCGGATGCATCAATGTAATTTTCACCTTTAACACTGACCCCATAGTTACATGTCTTTCGTCCAGCGCCGTGATTCTGCGTATGAAACAAATAGCCTCTTGTAAAATACATTGGCCAGGTTTTGGCCTTAATATAAGGTCCATGCACTATCTCTTGAACCCAAGTAGGAAATGGATTCGTGGCGTTCCAGTAAGATACCTGCATATATATATAAAAAAATAGCGTAAATATATATAAGTATACAAATATGAATAGTTATGAAATTTTTGAGACATACATATTCTTTCACCCATAAATGATATTCGTCAGCTCTTTTTGCGGCGAGTTCTTTTTCGGAAAGTCTTGGATATTTTGCAGAAATAAATTCCTCGAACATACTACACAAGACCAACACAAATATGAGAAATTAAACAAATGTTAAATATATTAAAACGCAATCTGAGAGCGATGCCAACTTATATACCTCTCAATTGGTTGAAAATAGTCACAATTTCGTAAAACATATGCATGTGCGCATTATTAGTCTCTCTCTGAGAGCCATATTTCATGCATTTCTCCACTTCGACGGCCTACGTGAGTAAATATAGAAGGTACTCCAGGGACATGATATACGGGGACTTCACCTTCATCGAATCTTGTTAACCTGACGAATGAGTAGCATGTGTATACAAATTAAATGGCAAAGTGGACATGATGTGATTGATTTTAGCATTTACCTTGATTTCGTTTTTATATTCGCGGCAAAGTATTGCTCTGAGAAATAAGCAATCTCGTCATTGATATATGATTCAACAATCGATCCTGCCGCATATCTTTTGTTCTTTGCTTTCCCTTTCAACTTTTTGAAAAACTTTTCAAAAGGATACATCCACCTATACTGGACAGGGCCTCCTAATTCAACTTCATAGGAGAGATGTATAGGCAGGTGCTCCATCACATAGAAAAATGAAGGTAGAAAGATCTTTTCTAAATTGCATAGTATTAAAACTATGTGCTGTTTTAGAATTTGAACGCGACTTGTATGCAAAGTTCTCGAACATAAGTCCCGGAAAAATGCTCCAACCCCTACAATATACGCGAAAATTGCTTTAGGTTACTAGATAAGTTACTATAATTTTATTTAAATAAATTGTCGTAATTAGTACCTGATAACGCAAGGTGGACATTCCGATCTAGGAGTTCTGCAAAGATAAATGGAAGTAACCGCTCCATAAAAACATGACAGTCATGACTCTTCATGCCTGAAAACTTTTGGTTGTCCATATCAGCACAAGTAGCTAAGTCTGACGAATAACCATTTGAGAACTTAACCGCATTCTTCACACATTCCAATAAACTTTTTCTGGCTTCTTCTGTCAATGTGAAGGATGGGAAAGGAGCTTTACCCACACTATCAATATGTAAGTGTGGTCGAGAACAAAATCGTTCTATATCCAATTTTGACATGATGTTGTCTTTCGATTTACCTTTCACACTCGTAAGAGTATTCATGATGTTGTCAAAAAAATTCTTCTCTATATGCATCACATCAAGACAATGACAGAGATTAAGGTCCCTCCAGTACGGCAGCTCCCAGAATATGTTTTCCTTGTGCTAGTTATGTTGCTTCCCATACCCCGACTTCTTCTTTTCGTGACCGTTTCCACCAACATCCATTGTTTTTGATGGTTTTACACCAACCAACCGCTCGAAATAAACTTGCTCACCCGTCAAAGACGGAGGTGGATGCTCTCTCGAAGCGTCTTTTCCCTTTAGGAAGTCTTTTTTATTCCTCCTCAATGGATGACCATGAGGAAGAAATCTTCGGTGACAATCAAACCAACAAGTCTTCCTTCCATTAGGTAGATAAAAAGACTTAGTATCTTCCATGCAAACTGGACAAGACAATTTACCATGGGTTGTCCATCCAGATAACATGCTATATGCCGGAAAGTCGCTTATCGTCCACATCAGCACTGCTTTTAGATTAAAATTTTGATTCAAAGACACATCGTATGCATCGACGCCAGTAGACCATAACTCTTTTAACTCCTCAATAAGAGGTCGGAGGAAGATATCTAGACTAGCTCGCGGATGATGTGGCCCAGAATTCAGAATTGTAAGAAATAAATACTCTGTATTCATGCACATCCCTGGGGGTAAATTATATGGCGTCAAGATCACAGGCCACAACGAATGATTACGAGACATGCCAAATGGATTGAACCCATCTGTACATAATCCAAGATAAACGTTACGGGGTTCTTCAGCAAACCGGCGATGTTGATCTTGAAAATATCTCCACTCCGCCGCATCAGACGGATGACCCATTTCTCCCTCCTTTGCTTGGTGCTCGGCATGCCATCTCATTGCGGCTGCAATCTTCTCGCTCTGATACATTCTCTTTAACCTGTCAGCAATAAGTAGATACCACATACGACTGTATGGTACTTTGGTTCTACGCCGGTCGTTCTTAGGCTTCCATCTTTGTGCACCACAAAACCTACATTTATCCTCCTTCTCGTCCTCTTTCCAGAAGATCATACAATTGTTAATACAAACATCAATTGTATGATATGGGAGACCTAAATTGCGCATCAATTTTTCTGTCTCGTAATGTGAACCGGTTGACTTGTTTCTTTCTGGTAAATAGTCTGTCAAGATTCCGCAAACCGAATCCACTAACTTTTCACTCATATTATATTCTACCTTATTTTGCATGACTCGAGCAGCTAAGGATAACTGCGAGTGACCTTCACGACAACCATCATATAATGGATTATTTGCACCTTCTAACAAGTCGTAGAATTTCTATGAATGGTTACGTACCGGTTCTTCTACATTCTGATAACTACCATCATGATGATAGTTATCAAAACTCGCGTTTTCACGAAATGCATCATTCATCATTCATCATATCCACATATCTATCTTCTACTACATTACCCACTTCTTCACTCCCACTTACATACGTCGTATCAACATAACTACTCGATCCTAAATCCATATTGATTTCTTCCCCATGCTTATACCAAACATAATAATCTGGCATAAATCCTCTGCTATAAAGATGATTCCAAATTCTTGTTCCCGGGATAAATTTCTCCTTCTTGCAAACACTACAAGGGCAGAAAAACTTACCGCCATTACTTTGTGTTAAAGGCTGGCTATTTACAAATGTCATGAATTGCTCCACCCCCATTGTGAACTCTGCCAAGAAATTTCCCGTCGCCTCATCGAACCTCTTATACATCCACTCCCGCAAATTACTATAACTGTAATTTTCCGACATTATTTAACTAATAAAAACTGAATTTTTTTATTTTTTTTTTGGTTTTTGAGATCGGATGAAGAGAAGAAATGAGGTGAATTTTACTTATATAAACATTCATGGCGATTATTAAGCGACTATAAAGCGTCTGAATAGCGACTACTACATGTAGTCGCAGAAAACATGTACACCAACCCGCAAACGATTTACAGTGTGTTTCCACCGGTATTTAACGACTGTTTACCGATTACAGTGCGACCCGCCGAAATAGTCGCCTAATAGTCGCAGAGTTAGCGACTATTACGCGACTGTTATATCCCCTTTAAAATGTTGTTGAACATTAGTCGTAAAATAGCGACTATTGTACCGACTATCTACTGTAGTCGTCAATAAGCGACCCCTTTACGACTATATTTTATTCGTCGCTAAATAGTCGTAAAATAGTCGGTAATTAGTCGCAACATTTAGCGACTAAATATGTAGTAGCCCTTTGCAGTCGCCAAAACGCAGTTTTCTTGTAGTGGCATGGTAACATATACATATAAGATGTCCTCTATTCCATCACAAATATGTGGGACGAGAAAAGTGCAAATGGTTTCAAGGTATTCAAATTCAGATTGGTGAGGCATGCTGATCAAAAACCCGCCTTTGGAGTATAGAAATCGATAGAGCAATGGAAGAAAGGGTTGATTACAAGACCGGGTCTTGTTCTTCAAGATCTCTCTTCTGGAGCTGAGAATCTAAAGGTGTCTTTGGTGAATGAAGTTGATGACGAGAAGGGTCCGACCGTTTTTAGTTATATCACTTCTCTAAACCACTCAGTCATTGATGTTCCACCTATGGTTAATTTATGCACTTGTCGAGGTAAATCGTGTTGTTCGGAACATGACTGCCTTTGCGTTCAAAGAAATGGAGGTGGGTTACCTTACGTTGAGAGAGTTTTAGTCACCCGTAGATCGTTGATTTACGAGTGCGGTTATTCTTGTCCATGTTCATCTAACTGCAAAAACAAGATGATTCGGACCGGGTTGAAGTTCAGTTTAGAAGTGTTTAAGACGATGGATTGTGGCTGGGGTTTAAGGTCTTTGGATCCAATTCGAGCAGGAAGTTTCATATGTGAATATGCTGGTGATATTATAGAGAAAGGTGGCGATGAAGGAAATACTTATTTATTTGACACTTCGCGGGTTTATAATTGGTTTCAATGGAATTATGAACCTGAGCTTATTGGTGAGGATGCTTCTGAGAAAGTCCCGGAAGAGATTAGTGTGTCATCTGCGTTTGTAATCAGTGCAAAGAAATCAGGGAATGTGGCTCGATTTATGAACCATAGTTGCTCTCCCAACATTTTGTGGCAACCAATTGCTCATGAACAGAAGGGTGTATGGTGTATTTACATCGGATTTTTTTCCAATGAAGCATATTCCTCCATTAAGAGAGTTGAGATATGATTATGGAGCATGTGGAGGATATGGGAAGAAGAAGATGTGTTTATGTAGATCTGAGAAATGCAGTGGGTCATTTGGATGATTATCTTGTATTTTCGAATGATTTAAAGTATTTCCTTTGTTTTCACTCTAATCTTGTATTTCTATTTTTTTATCAATTAATTGAGATTTTAATTAGTTCTCGGGTTTCCACTCTATCGCCTCTTATATTTAAAGAATTAGAGTTTAAACATAAATATTTGATCATTCGATTAATCACTGTAACAAAAAGTAATTGATAGAAACTTAAATGTTGGTTTATCTTTCATTGTTAAAGGATTGGAGATGTTAAAAAGCATTGTGCAAAGAAAGTGTCGTCATTTACTTGAAAGGCTAGTGTAAATATGGTTACAGAAAAGCCTTGTGATAAACTTTACAAAATTGGTGATAGCCTGTTTATTTGATAACACATAAAGCATTTATTGACTTGCATTAGTGATGTGAGACCTATATATCGCATGATACGCTCCCAAGTTTAATTTAACAAAAAGTTAGCATATACCTTATATATATATATTAATATATATACCTTATATATTAGAATGATTTACACTTTGTGGCACTTTCCCACTTTCAACTTACAAAAAACACACTTTCTAACTTTAGACATATTTTCATACTTTTTGGGGGTGTGTTTTTACTTTTATGTCTCTCTTAACAAGATGTAATTACCTTTCCACCGTTTGATAAAGGACTTTTGCAAGTCTAGAGATCAATTACTCTACATGCCTATTGAGCATAAGAAGTTATCAAACCTATTGGGAAATGACTTCAAGCACCAAGAATGCAAAGCATTAAATGAGTTAAGCTAATTAAGGAAGTTTGATTAATAACCAAATTGAAACAAACAAAAGCAACTAAGCAAGATGTAAAAGCAATAAGCAAAGCGAATCCTTAGATGGGGTAATCAATATTAGGAAACCAAAGCATGATCCAAGGCATTTATTCACACTAACAAGCTATCCTTAGGTTAATGATCTCTAATCTTGATTAGTCCTCTTTCAAGGCACTATGTTAATTATCAAATTCATTAGCAAACTCACATTTGTGAATTATCAATCAACATGCATTAAAAATATAAACTAGATCAACCAAAAATGTGCCTTAAACAACTATTCTCATAGACTAAGAACATAAATCCTTTGAATAATTGATCAAGGCATTTCATCAAACACTTGGTGTGCATGAAATGCCTATGATCTAAATCCACTCTCTCAAGCTAGATTTAGCATTTAAGAACATTAAACAAAGAATGATAATAGATAATCTAATCCTAAACACCTTAGATCATGCCTTGAATCACCTAAATCTAACCCATCTCAAGATCCTAAAATGACTACTCAAGACCCATAAAGAACCCCTCTAAATCGATTTTGATAAGAGAAGAATTCATGGATGGATCTTGGATAATCAAAAAGAAAAGAAGATAGGAAGGAGAGATTCAATGAAAACAACTACTAGATTGCATAAAAATAGAAGATCTCTCTTACAAAAATCTAAGAACTCTCTCTAAGGAGAAAATGGTTTTTAGACCAAAAAGAGGATAAAATGAAAATTAGGGTTTTTGAGTTCTTAAATAGATGAGGAGTTGACCGGGTCAACCCGGAACAACCCAGGTATTGACCCGGCCGAATCTGGGTCGTGGTCAAAAACACCTGCACTAAATCAGCCATACCTCTTGAACCTGACATCCGAATGACCTCAAACCACCTCCAGAAGATAGCCAACTCAATTATCTACAACTTCTATAAAGAACGCAGAATCTGAATCGGAGTGGAAACCCTTTGTATGGGTTGATCTTTCAGACGTTGTATTTGGAGCATAACTCGTTTGGATGCCAGACAGACACGTACTTGCTATATTTGCCATATCTCTTGAACGGACGACCTGAATGACATGAAACCACCACTCAACGACAGTACGCTCGATTGTTTATGACTTTCATGAAGACCTCAGATTAAATTGGGAACGGTAAGGTCTTCATTTGGCCTGATCTTTGAGTCACTTCGGCTGGTTCTGTATCTTGGATGTTTGGACCGACCAGAGCTAACTGAGTGGATCTTGGTCAGTTGAGATTGGTCTTGTCTGTAACCGAGCATGTTCTGGGCGGTGTGATTTGGTCGGTCGATTTCCCTGTGCAAGGACCGACCCAATTAGACCGTGCCGATGGTGCAAGGTCCGTTTTCTCGGCCAGGCGGATACGTCTTCCTTAAAACCGTGATAACTCCCTAACCATATTTCCGAATGATCTGATTAAAACTCTTTTGGATAGCTAACTCACTCCTCTACAACTTTTATGAAGGTTGGGAAAGCTGATTCAGATCAGAGGGCCTCCGTTTAGTCACATATTTCCGGCGTCTCGGATGGTCTTTGCATTCTACTTCGGCACATTTCTCCAAATATCATCAATTGTCTTCAAATCACCTAAAAACACTCCAAATGCATGCAAAGACTCACTAGGACCTAATGCATACACCTAATACTCTAATAAATACCAAAATGCTATAAAAACTATGCAAGACCCATGCATGAGACACAAAACAATAACAAGAATGCATGCTAAAAAGAGGTAAAATATGGGAATATCACCATTACTCTCTATTTTTTTTCTTTTTTTCACACCCGAATTATTTTGTTTTGCTTATTTGTTCTCATAAAAAAACAGTTTCACAATTCGTTTTGCACTATAAACTATATTTCTTTTGTTTTTTCTATACTTTGATACCCATTTCACAATATTTTACTTACATTTGGTTCGAACACGTTGGCTGAACACATACGTATCCATATAGATTCGTCCACGTGGACGCATTTAAATGGATAGACATATGCCTATCCACACGCAGACGGTCCACGTGGACGTAACTACATGGATGTGTATGCGTATCCATGCGCATATCGTTCACGTCTACGCACCTACATGGATATGCATGTGTATCCACTAGAATATCGTCCACTTGTACGCAACTACATGGATATGCATGCGTATCCACTTGATGTTGTACACGGGTATGCAACTACATGGATACGTATGCGTCCTATCGAAAGGTTCGACTTCCAAGCCATGAATTTTCTTTTTCGAGTTATCGTTATCCTTCTTTGGAGTTCAAATCCGAGATCGAGAGTCTTAGCCAAATGGATATATATTCACAATGGGGCATAAATACAACGTCGGAAATTTTTCCGAAGGATATCAAACTAAACTGTCTGTCGGAAAAGACGTCAGAATACTTCCTATGGATATTCGAGAACTTTCGATGGGGTATTCCAACTATTACTTTGCCGGACAATCATCAAAAATACCTCTAACGGAGACTGTTTGTCGAAATTCCGTCGGAAAATCCGGCAGAAAATCTATCGAAAATCCGAACAAATTTGATTTCCGACGAGCTGTAACTGACATAATTAGTTCCATTGGAAATTGGACGAAGAAATTCCGACTACAATGCCCCCTAGTTTTTGAATATAATTAAAAAGTTGTGAAATTGGAATCAAAATATAGAGAAAAAATATATTTGATTGTGAAAAAATCATTGTTAGATTTTTGTTTTATGAGCACAATATAAGGCAAACAAAAATGTGTGGGGTGTGTGGAAAAATAATTAAAAATAGATAATAAATTGGGGAAAAATAATTACCTCTTAGTAAGAGGGACATATATATAATAACACACCCCAAAAAGCAGGGAAAATGTGCCTAATCTTATAAAGTGTGTCTTTTATAATTACAGTTCGAGAAAGTGTGTGTGAGTGTAATTTTCTCTATATATTACGATAGCTATGACCATATTAGAACTCTAACCTTTTATTTATAACAGTTTATGATAATTATGTCTATATTAACAACTCTAAGCATTTATTTTTGACAGTTTGTGTTTATCGCTGGGAAATATAAAATTTACTATTAATCCCCTCATTATCATATTGTTCTCTACAAAGAAATTCCCTCGTCATCTCAAGTTTAACAAATAGTTAGCATATACCTTATATATTATGATAGCTTTGACCATATTAGCAACTCTAACCTTTTATTTATGACACATTTTGTTTATACCAAATTTATTACTGGAAAAACTAAAATTTACTATGAATCCCCTCATCATGTCTATTGTTATCTACGAAGAAATTTCCTCGTTACTTCTATCTTAAATTTTGGACAGTAAAGCGGATAATATAATAATTTATTTATTTATTTTTTTGAGAAAGGGATTCACATATGAATTTGTTACTCTGTTTTACAAACAATTTTATAATTAGTAGTCTTTCAATGTTTCCACATGCGTTGTTTATGCATTCGAGAAGTGCAACAAGAGCATTGGAACTCAAAAATCAATCACCGGAAGAGATTCTACTAGAACAAATAAACATAAATGAAGAACGGATTTGTTCTAACTTGTAATGCATATTTTTTTCCAAATGTGATATATAGAGCTTATGTTGAACCATAATTTTGGCTACTATTATTTTTGAATTTGCGTATACTTTGTGAGCTTAAATTTACAGAAGAGTGATGATTGATTTATTGGAAGTGTGGATGTACATGTAGGATTCTTGAATTTATTTGTATAAAAATGTATTAGCAAAATGTTTATATTGGGTTTTATTTGCTTTTTTCAAATAAAAAAAAAAGTGAAAAGGTAATGAAATTGCCCCATTGTTGACTGTATTTATTTGAACATGCAAATTTGGTAAAAACCTGATAAAATGTTAAAACAATTATTATTTAATGGAAACCTTTATTTCATATTTAAATTTATATTAATTAGTTCTTAATAGAAAACTTAGTAAATCTCTATATTATTATTTAAGAAGTCATTTAGGTAAATAAACGTTATTTTGTAATTTATCAAATATTATGCCATTACAAATAACAAAAAATAATTCAAATAGGATATGATATAATTATCATTTAAAATTATTGAAAAGAGTATGAAAAGTATTTGTTGCCATTAAAGAAGTTATTAATTATATTTAATTTCTTAATTATTTTTAATACTATATATTTTAAATTAATAATCAATCCATATATATTAAAAAAATCTATTTGAAATCTTGCTATATTTTTCACTTTAATTTATTATATTTTATTTGAATCTATATCAAAACAAAAGTTGAAAAATATTTGACTAATTTCAAAAACATTTAGACACGTTTAAGATTTCATTGACCACAACAACCAGAGTTATTAAACGGTGCTTATTAAAGTTATGTTTTCAAGATTATAGGTTTTTGTGGGTTAGCCCGAATAATATTTGAATCCACTGCAAAACTGGTTTAATAGACAAATTATTACGAATTAACAATTTTATCTATAATCATTAGTTAGTCATATTGTAAAATTCAGATAAAAGCAAATTTTCTTAAATTTCAAAACAGTTTCTATAAAAAACCTTATCCCGCGCTATAATTAGCGCGGGTTAAGTCATAGTGATTTATTAAAAGGGAAACAATCTTCTGGATTTTAAAATATGTGACTTGGACGGTAAATATCATTCAAACTCGATCCAACGGTCTTCGTTTATCATAAAACATAACATAGATACCATTCCAAAATTTTTTAAATAGGGTGTGGGGGTTAAAACAACGGCCTTATAAACCTATGGTAAAAGGCCCAGTGAATTCAAAAAGGCCAAATAAGATCAAATGAGTAATGAGGTGACAGGTTGTGCTGAAAGGCCCATTAGAGTGATCATCTACGGTCAAAGAGGACTAAATGAAGAATAATTAGTCAATCCCGCTGAGATCAAAGACTCGTTTAGACCTGTGAGTTAAGTCGCCTAAACGTAACGGCCAGAGCTTCGGACTTAAAGACCATTCATGGCGAATCAGGCGGAGTAAACGAAGAAGTTAAACACGATATCGGAGTACAAAACAAGGACAAGGGCAAGGAGAAAAGGACCCATATTCTAACTCTCTACACCACTTTCAACTACAATTTAGCTCTAGACTCAAACACTTGTCTCTTCTTTATTCTTGTTCTTGTAAATCTCTCATGAGAATCGAAATACTAATCCATTTTACTTCCCAAAAACCTTTTCCAAAACGATCTCGAATCCTATCTCATCGAGCAACAAACTCCCTATTTATTGCTCGAGAGTCCCTCGGTTTTTTTTTAAAAGATAAGCCAAACACCCCTCTATTTTCATTATTTATAAATTATGATCGTTTTATTTCCAGCTACAACAGTTTGGCGCTAGAAGGATGGGGATAATAATAACACCGGTTTTTGACAGTTTTTATGGATCACTTTCATATCTTTTGCCTGTGTTTTAACTCTGTATTCAATGGTTTTCAAGTGATTTCCATGTTTTAGAGTTTTGAAAGACATTTGATGCGCCGGGATCGCTCACGTCACGGGTTTTACCCTTTTAGCTAGGCTATAAGTGCACATCAAACTCAGTAGTATTTAGGGATCGAATCCACGGGGTGATCGTCGTTGATTTCTAAGTTGTGTCTAGACGTAAATATATTTTTTCTTGGTTTTGTTTGTCACGATTGTAGCTAGAAAATTAAACTAAATTAAGCGATTAAATAAAACAGCAAGTAAGCTACGAAAATAATTAAAACGAGGTTGTAAACGATTTACACGAAGCGTTGGGCAACGAGTAATCTCTAGGGTTCATGGCCGATTCTCACTAAGAGTTTTCTAGGATTTCTAAAGCGACTTTTTGTCGTTTTTGGATTCTTGAACTTGGAACACGGACACTATTTATAGTCTACTTTCGTACACCCTACACACCAAAAACTTTAGTACTCGACCGATAGTTTTCGTGTCCAGCCGCACAAAAAGTTAATGATTATACTCAAAAGTCGTTAACGCTCACAATCCCTCCACAAGTATGCTTTCGTATCTTTTGATGGTTTTGCTCGTTTACCCTAGGTTAAGCATATGTATCTAGTACCTGCGTAGTTCTAAAAATACCTAAGTTCAGTTGCAAGGTGATCAATCAAGCAAACATGCATTAAGAAAGCGTATAAAACGAAGAACCCTAATCGGTATCCTAGTCTAAAAACCTAATGAGAAATCGAACCATGAGAGCCCCTTTGAAACCCTATACCCAACAAGAGAACTACTCAGCCATAGCAGAGATAAACATAATCAATATATTGAAAAGAAAGCAGTAAAGAAAATGGATGAATAAGGCTTTTCTCTCGAAGAACTCGAATCGAGAATCCTCGCTCCAAACCGAAGAACAAGAGTAACAAGGTTTCAAAGGATTCACCTCTGCTTTAAGCATGAAAATAATATGTGTCTCTATGTCTAAAAGACCTAAAACAAGTATTTATAATCTTCACTTCTTTTAGGGTTTGATGTGAAAAGACGGTTTTTGGCCTCAGGTGGAGAAAATAGGTGATTTGATCGCAGCAGGGTGTGGCCGCGGGTCGGGCCATCCTGGCCGTGGCGAGGTGATGTTTGGCCACGGGTCGAGCTGGGATGGCCACGGGTCGAGCTGGGCTTGCCGCGGTGAGCTTCTCTTCGGGGCAGCTTCATCTGCTTTCAATGCTTCAGTTGTGTTTAAGGATCCAACCATTGGATCGTCTCCAATACAATTGCATTTGAAAGCTGGTTGTATCTAATTTGTTGTATCCAAATTTGGTGATCATCAGACGGTGAGAAGGTTTTCTTTGATTGCAAGACTTCTGACGGTCCGAGTTTATCCAGAAACGTATTTTTGTTCCGAAATACACTATTTTATCCCAATTTACCTGCAATGTCTTTCAAAACTCTAAAACATGGAAATCACTTGAAAACCATTGAAAATAGAGTTAAAACACCTGCAAAAGATATTAAAGTGATCCAAAGTACCATCTATAAGGACATGTAAATGTAGTCTTGTCCTGGTCGTCAAGGTGGATGGGAATCTGAAAGAAACTAGACTAACCATCTAGAAAACAGTAGTAGGGGTGGTTAGCCAATCTTTCAAGCATCTGATCAATAAAAGGCAAGGGAAAATGATATTTACGAGTAGCGGCATTCAGCCTCCTATAGTTAATACACATCCTATGACATGTGACAGTTCTAGTTGGTATCAACTCATTTTTCTCATTTTTAACAACTGTCACACCACCTTTCTTTGGCACAAAATGGACTGGGCTCACCCAAGTACTGTCAGAGATAGCATATATGATGCCCGCCTCTTGAAGTTTCATTATCTCCTTCTTTACAACAACTTTTAGATTTGGGTTTAACCGTCTCTGATGTTCTATCGAAGTCATCGATTCATCCTCTTGATGTATTCTATGCATGCAAAGGCCAGGTGAAATCCCTATGAGATCATCTAGTGAGTACCCTAAAGCTCTACGATAGTTTCTAAGCTCACACAGAAATAAATCAGTTTCCACATTGTTCAACTCAGCATTGATGATCATAGGGCCAAGAAATGCATACCTTAGCCCAGATGGGAGTGTTTTGAGCTCGATCTTTGGAGCCTTCAGCTCGCTCCACGGGTCAGCAGAAGGCGCAAGAAGACTTGCTACTGGAGGCGTCTCTGCGGCTCCATCTAAACTGATGCACTCGACCATTTTCCCCATTTTTGGCTTGAGTTCAGCATCTCAGCATAATTGGTCGCATCGTCGCTCATAAACCCATGCTCAATCTCTGACTTTGTCAAAACTGTCTCCAACGGGTCATCGACTAGAATCTCTTCAACCACTTCGTCTGAGATTTCTAGTGAGTCATTTATCGAGAATTTATGACCTTCCAACATAGGATTTTTCATCATCTTATCCATCTCAAACTTCATGACAATGTCTCCTAGGTGGAGATCTATTCGCCCGCTCCTCACATCTATGATGGCTCCTGCTGTACACAAGAAAGGTCTTCCCAAAATGAGAGGATCCTTTGGTTCTTCATCCAGCTCTAGAGCCACAAAATCTGTAGGAACAAATGCATTGCCAATTCGCACATGTAGATCCTCAAGCAAACCAACATGCAGCTTCACAGAATGATCGGCAAACACGAGAGAGATCGTAGTTTGTTTGAACTTTGTGAATCCAAGCCGCTTAGCCACAAAGTATGGCATTAGGTTGACGCTGGACCCAAGATCACATAAAGAGCAAGCAAAAGTCATTGCCTCAATCTGCACAAAGAGAATGAACTTTTCCGAGTCGCCTAGCTTCTTCGGCATCTTGTTTTGGAGGACAACACTACAATCCTTAGAAACCATCATCACATTATCTTCAGTAGACACCTTACTTGTCACTAAGCTCTTCATATACTTCTTCAATGAAGGTATCATTTTGATTGCATCGGCAAGATGCAGCTTCACCACAAGATTATTCAGCATTTCCTCGCACTTGGCTTCTTCTAAGTCTTTACGCGACTTCCTTGGACGACTGGGGTAGGGGATCCTTGGGGGCGTGATATGCTCAAATTAATACCCTAAAAGTACTAAAGCAGTAGTTGTAGTAAGTGTAGTGGTCGAACACAAGGACTTACAGAAATCACACAATAGATTGTATAGTATTGAATCAAGCTAAGCAAATAAGATGAAACAAAAGCAATAAACAGTAAAAGAGTTGTAATTCAATGGAGGAAAATATAGGCTCAAGGTATTTCTTAGGAAATCAATGAATACAGATAAACTAACTAGCAGGATTCAGATTTAGCGCAGTTCTTGAACTCAAATCACTAAGGTATAATTAACCAACTGTCGTTGCGAGAATTATCTAAATCTAAATCCTAGGAATTCCAAATCTCTTTGCGAATCCTAAAGTCTAAATCAGCTTTAATATCATGTTTGATATGTTCACAAATCAATATAACCAAATCTCTTTGCGAATAATCAATTTGCTCACTTCAGGTTCTATCAGGTAATCAATTGCACTGTCGTGCCTAATCAATTATCCTATGATCTAAGTTCCAGATTCGTCAACCTAGAATTAGCTTTGAACACAACCTAAGGTGAAGAACTAAATCAGATGGTGAATCCTAATAAATTAATCAACCTAGCATTCAGAGAAAACCCTTATGAGAACCCTGAACCTAAATTGGATCTACTCAGACATGGAGTTTGAAAGCAACATGATTGAATAGATCATCAAAGAAATCAATAAAAACAGGAGTTCAGAGTTGTCTCTCCAAAAACCAAAAGTAGAATAAAGCATAGCCAACAAAGTGGCTGTAAAATCCCTATAAATAACTTAAATCACGTTTTGGGACTTCTTATAAATATTAAAGACTTTTGGACCAATTTTTCAACTCTTCATTAAAGTTCCAGGTCGTGTCTGCTTTGATGAGTGTCGATCGATACCAAGGAGGTATCAATCGATGCTTGACGTGAAATCGGGTACTCAGCAACACGAACTTCAGCTTTGCTCCAAAATGCTCCAGAAAGCTCCAATATTTCCAATTATGGTCCAAACGTGCTAAGACCTGTAAAAGACTCTAAAAGACTCCAAAATAGCAGAAAGACTCTATAAAACGGACTTATATCATGGCCTAAAAAGGGTAAAAACCATGATATATCAACTCCCCCAGACTTAGCATTTGCTTGCCCTCAAGCGAAACAGAAAACTAAACCAGAGAAAGAGGTTTGAAAACGCGGAGACTCACCTGTTCAGGAACCATCGCAGAGATCCTTTTCCCAAGTACCCAAATGTCACCTAACCAGCTTTTGATCTAACCACCATATACTTCTCCGTAGACATTCACAGCTTTTCTAGACTCCACACATTATCTCGCAGCATCATTCAAATAAAGCCCTCATCGCCTGTTTCATCGCTGCAGCCAATGTTCAAAAGCCTTCTAGATTCTTTACCATACAATATCATGATAAGGAACCACCATTTTTCACACTTTTTGTATCACTTTCTCTCCCCCAGACTTATTTCTTATTATGTTGTCTTTATTTTTTTTAGATCTGCATATACACATCAAGGTCCGAAACGCGAGTATTGATGGTGTTTGCCACCGAATCCCCGGTTTTTCCCTCTCTATGTATCAAAGGTTTAGGCGAATAGTGGTACCTCGCTTTCAACCTTTGTGTGATCATTCCCTCTTAAGTAGAATAATGGGATCGCTGGAAATTTTCCTAACCCTCTACTCAGAAGAAAATCATCTCATCTTTTATGCTCTTATTTTTCAACTTATAACAGGGGAGAGAGATACCATTACTTTAAACATATGGGTTCTTTTGTCAGATATGAATGATGAATCAAGCTCTAAAAACACTAACCATATTGATGAAGTGCAAAAAATTTGGCTCAGGCTTCAGAAGAACTCTGCTGGAGACATGGATGTTTTCTAGTCAACTGGTCAGTCCTTGGATTTTTCGTTAGTCGATCTAGAGCTGATCCTGCAACACTGGTCACTCAAAAACAAAATCAAAACAACAATTCAAGCACATGATCATTATCTCCAACAAAGTTTTGACTCAATAAAACAACAAATGACTCGATAAAACAACTGACTCTAAGAAAAACAAACACAATGTCAGCAGACACCTCCCCCAGACTTGAACAACACTGTCCCCAGTGTTATCTAGCCTAGAGTAGGTAAAAGAAAACAAAAGAACAGAATAGAATTAAGAAAAACAAGAAGTTACCGTGCTGGAACATCTAGTGTCGATCGACACACAACTTGGTATCGATCGATACCAAGCTTGAATCGATATGATGAACCGTCTATTCGCGATTGGTGTCGACCGATACCAATGGGGTATCGATCGACACTAAGTCGATTTCGAGTTTTACTCCTTGTTTACCCTGACACAAACACAAAACAAACGAAAATAAAAAGAAAAAGAATCAAAAGCAGACTCACCAGTGGGTTGCCTCCCACCAAGCGCTTGTTTAACGTCATTAGCTTGACTGTAACGCCCTTCAGGCAGGATAAGAATGCCAGCTTGCACCAAAACAGGCTCCACAACTTGACATTGCTATCTTCAGAGTTTTGTTCAACATACTCTCCACAAACTCTTTTCCTTTCTCTTTCAGCTCAGAAGTAAGACAAACTCTAGCCTTAGAGAATGGTTTCGAGGCTCCTTTGCACTTCACCTTGTACTCAATCGAGTTTCCATCATAGTTATGTGGGATTAAAGTGACATGGGGATTCTCAACTCTTTTGCTCTTCACCTTGTTGCCTTAGCCTTCTTGACAACTTCTTTGGGGATGCTGGGCGGTTTAACTGAAACGTGTATGACAATTGGCTCGTTAGGAGGTTCTTCAAAAAGATCAGCCGCTAATGACTTTCCCGTAACAACCTCGATGCTAGAGACACGTCTGGGAGCTCCTCTAGGAGGTATGACATCATAGTAGACATCTCCGTCAATGTAAGAGAAAGATATTCTCTTATTAGGTGTGTCTATGATTGCGCCAGCAGTAGCCATAAACGGCCGTCTCTGGAGCAAAGATACTTCATATCCTTCGCTCATCTCCACAATCTGAATATTAGTGGGCACCAGACAATCTCCTACTTTGATCATCAAATTAGAGATTGTACCATATGGAATTGAGGTTGAAGAGTTCGCGAACGTGATAAATGTCGTGGGAGATCGAATATCAGCTCTCAACCGCTCTGCAATTGCCCTTGACATGACATTGACACTAGACCCTGAATCAACGAGAGAATCTTTGAACTCAACTCCAGAGATAGAGCATGGAACCGCGAATTTCCATGGGTCTTCCCTCTGGGTCAACTGCCTCAGCGGTAGTGACTTGCGTCTTGCCTCGATAAAGAGCACTTCGATCTCTTCCAGAGTTTCTCTGCAATCTTTGAAGTGACTTAGCAGCGAATGGTGTTGTAGAGCTTCTTCGAAAGACAATTCATGGGAGATCCTTCGTACCATCTTCTCAAAGCCACGCAGCTGCTTTGGAGAAATGGGACCTCTGAGGTGTTGAGGAATAGGATTAAGCTTCTTGGGCTTGCGAACTCTTTCTTCGATCAACTCAGGTGTTTTCACAATTTCTGGTTCGATCTGCGAGGGGTATCGATCGACACCAGGTAGGGTATCGATCGATACTCTTGCTCTTGAATCGTTCCTGGCAGATATATCATCATCAAACGGAGGCTCCACAACCGATTTATCCAACAAAGCTTTGCATCTGGCGTCCTCCCATTCCTTCCTTGTCATAATATGAGGCATATGATAAGGAATCTTGGGTATATACACCCTCTCCTTGACAATTTCAGCCTTCTTCTCGACCTGCGTTTCAGCATCGATCGATACTACTGGAGGGGTATCGATCGACACATGTGATTTTCCATCCAATCGTGCAGGTGTCTGGACTGGTATCGATCGATACTGGCTGGTATCGATCGATTCCTGGGCGATTTCAGAATCCCAGTCGTCATCTTCTACAAGATCGTCGAAAATTCCTGCATCAAATCCTTTTTCTACCACTACAGTGGCTTCTTTAGCAACTCCTAAGGTGATTGCATTGACGTGTGCTCTTGGATTCTCAGTTTTTCCTAGAAGAAATCCTTCCTGCCTCTTCACATCTGCGGCGGTCTGAGCAACCTGAGTTTCCAGCTTCCTCTGAGAAAGATTGACAGCTTCAATTTTCCCATTCAGATGGTCAATCTTCCCATTCAGATCAGTGTACAGATGGTCAATCTTCCCATCGAAATCCACTTGCACTTTTTCCTGTCCCTGAAGAATCTGTTCAAGCATGGATTCCATCTTATTCTCTGTGGACTTTGGAGAGATGGGCTGGTACGAAGAGTTCCCGTAATTGCGAGTGTTGTTGTTGAAGTTACGGTTGTTGTTGTACACAAATTGATGACCCTGAAATCCAGAACCACCAACATAGTTAACATCCTCCACTTCAGCTCCACCGATATTATCGACTCCATCCGCAAAGTGTACAGCTTTCTTCGACTTCCCAATCAGAATATCTAGCTTCGCTTGAACTTCTGCAATCTGAGATCCATCAACTCCTCTGGCTTGCTTCTTCCGCTCGAAATCAGCATTCTTGGTGCTATTACTAGACACCAAGTTCTCAATCAACACAACCGCATCATCTGGATACCTGGTGTTGAAGTTCCCATTACTCGCAGTATCCAAAGCCATCTGATACCTCCAATCAATTCCTCTGTAGAAAGTAGCCAACAGCTGAACCTGATTGAACCCATGGTGC
Organism: Eutrema yunnanense; assembly: GCA_002933935.1. NCBI lineage: Eukaryota > Viridiplantae > Streptophyta > Magnoliopsida > Brassicales > Brassicaceae > Eutrema > Eutrema yunnanense. Next base: position 259,806 of record PKML01043777.1, read on the forward strand.
GGACAATCTCTCTGATATGACTTGAAACGAATCCAAGCAGCCTTGAGTGCCTCTGTTGGTCCTTGAGAAAACTGAGAAATTTTGTTCCTGATCTCTTTGGATCTCACATCATCATAGAAATTGCACAGGAATGCATTCTTCGTCTCATCCCATGTAGTTAGCGAACCAGGAGCCAACTGCTTCATCCAATAAGCAGCATCCCCACTAAGAGAGTATGGGAAAAGTTTGCAGAAAAAGAACTCATTGGGCACTCCATTGTACGTCATACCAGTGACCAAATCTTCGAACCTCTCGATATGATCCATGGGATGTTCATGAGATAGGCAGGATTCTGACTTACAAGAGCATAATACGCAGGTTTCAGCTCGAAGTCATTCCTCTGAAAAGTTGGGATACGAATCGCAGATTGATTGGCATAGAACTGATCAGGTCTGTTGTGCTCAGCAAGTGTTCTACCTCGATCAACTCCAGCATTCCCAACGTTGTCTTGCGCAGCTGGCGCGATAATCTTACCAACAACAGCATGATGGAGAATGACGTTTCCAGCTTCATCAAGTCGCTGCCCTCTCTCATTGCACACTTGACCCTCTTGGTCTCTCAAGACTCCAGCTTCATCAGCTCTTAAAACCACTGTGTTGTTCATCCCTGATGTTTGTTTTGTCTTTCTGTTTGTGCGTTCTAAACGTGCTAGCTTCTCTAACGATAGATTGACTAGCGGAGTGCTTTTGTTTCTTCTGGTTTCACGATTAGACATGCACCTGAAACACAAAATCCAAGAACGTTAGTAACAAAAACAGGATGAGTATCGATCGATACCAAGTGGTGTCGATCGATATAAACAAAAAGAAACGACGAGTATCGACCGATACCCACGGGCTTAGTCGAAACTCGACAGCTAAAATCTAATGGCGAAATTGAGTCCCCGGCAACGGCGCCAAAATTTGATATGCTCAAATTAATACCCTAAAAGTACTAAAGCAGTAGTTGTAGTAAGTGTAGGGGTCAAACACAAGGACTCACATAAATCACACAATAGATTGTATAGTATCGAATCAACCTAAGCAAATAAGATGAAACAAAAGCAATAAACAGTAAAAGAGTTGTAATTTGATGGAGGAAAATATAGGCTCAGGGTATTTCTCAGGAAATCAATGAATGCAGATAAACAAACTAGCATGATTCAGATTTAGCGCAGTTCTTGAACTCAAATCACTAACGTATAATTAACCAATTGTCGTTGCGAAAATTATATAAATCTAAATCCTAGGAATTCCAAATCTCTTTGCGAATCCTAAAGTCTAAATCAGCTTTAATATCAGGTTTGATATGTTCACAAATCAATTAAACCAAAGCTCTTTGCGAATAATCAATTTGCTCACCTAAGGTTCTATCAGGTAATCAATCGCACTGTCGTGCCTAATCAATTATCATAAGATCTAAGTTCCAGATTCGTCAACCTAGAATTAGCTTTGAACACAACCTAAGGTGAAAAACTAAATCAGATGGTGAATCCTAATAAATTAATCAACCTAGCATTCCGAGAAAACCCTTATGAGAACCCTGAACCTAAAGTGGATCTACTCAGACATGGAGATTGAAAGCAACATGATTGAATAGATCATCAAAGAAATCAATAAAAACAGGAGTTCAGAGTTGTCTCTCCCAAAACCAAAAGTAGAATCAAAGTAGAATATAGCATAGCCAACAAAGTGGCTGTAAAATCCCTATAAATAACCTAAATCACGTTTTGGGGCTTTTTGTAAATATTAAAGATTTTTGGACCAAGTTGCAATTCTTCAACTCTTCATTAAAGTCGCGGGTCGTGTCTGCTGTGATGAGTGTCGATCGATACCAAGGAGGTATCGATCGATGTTTGACGTGAAATCGGGTACTCAGCAACACGAACTTTAGCTTTGCTCCAAAAGGCTCCAGAAAGCTCCAATATTTCCAATTATGCTCCAAACGTGCTAAGACATGTAAAAGACTCTAAAAGACTATAAAATAGCAGAAAGACTCTATAAAATGGACTTATATCATGGCCTAAAAGGGGTAAAAACCATGATATATCAGGGTGTAGACACGTGTAGGAGGTAGCACATGTGGCTCTTCTGTAGCGTCTGCACTTGTGAAAGCTTTCCCCTTTTTGGCTGTCTCCTTGTCAACCTCTCTTAGATCAATGACGACATCAACATCTTCTCCTTTCTGTGCAGTCGATTCCAACTCGTTCCCACTTCTGAGTGTAATGGCGTTGATGAACTCATTCCTTGGATTTTTCTCTACTTTCCGTGGAAGATTTCCCTGGGGTCTCTTGATTGTTTCAGCAGTTTGACCAATCTGAGTATCCAGCTTCTTCACATGAGTGCACACAGCCTCATACTTGCTGTTGAGATCGCTGTACATGTTATCAACCTTGAAATTGATCTCCTTAGCAGATTGATGTTGATTGAGCAGGAGTTGTTGCATTAGAACTTTAAGCTCATCCTGAGATTCATTTGTGGAGCTTGCAGGAGCTTGGAATGGGGCAAGTTTTGTTGTTTGGAAGGAGGTGAACGGTTGTTTATGATGGAAGCCACCTTGAAACCTGTTCTGGCCCTGGAAACCTTGAGAGAATCATGAGACGCCTGCGTTTTGCACGAATATTTTCCCTTTGGGGTGTTGAACTTACTAGGGGTAGACTTGATCTTGAGGATTCTCGACGTTGGTGCTTATGTAAGACAAATTCGGATGGTTCTTATAATTCTGGTTGAAACCTATGTTCTGCATGTACCCTTTTCCACTAACGTAGTTCACCTCCTGCTGCTCATTAGTTTCATCTTCAGCTAATCCCTGACAGAAAATTTCATCTCCTGCCTCCTTGCAAGATTGTACACCTCTCTGATTTCCCTTCAGTAGCAAGTTCACCTTTGCAGGCAGCTCATCAATCTTCTGTGAATCCACACCGTTGACACGTTTAGACATGTCGTACTCAGGACTTCGATTTCCAGAACTTGATCCAAGTTCTCTATCAGTTGGTACGCCCCTTCCTTAGTCTTAGTCATGAAATCTCCATTGCTTGCAGCATTAAGGGCGTTCTTATAGTCCCAGTCAACTCCATCAAAGAAGATGCTTAAAATCTGCTCATCAGAGTACCCATGATGAGGGCACTCCATGCGGTACTCTCTAAACCGCTCCCAAGTTTCGCAAAAAGACTCTCCCGCGTGCTGCTGGAAGGTGGTGATTTTCTTTCGCAGTGAAGCTGTCTTAGACTTGGTGTAGAAATGGTCCAAGAAATTAGCTCTGCATTCTTCCCATGTAGTCAACGACCCAGGCGGAAGTGACTTGAACCATCTTAACGCCTTGTCCGCCAAAGAGAAATTGAAGAGCTTGCACTGCAGGTAAACCATGGAACATATTCGGCTTCACCAATGAAATCATCTGAGGTTTGATATCATAATCTTGCCTCGTAATAGCCGGTGGAGGGATTGCAGCTCTGTTCTGGTAGAAGGCATGAGGTGTGTCCAAGTCTCCAATCCCAGGTTGTTGTTGCTGCTATTGCTGTTATTGTAGCTGTTGCAACTGCTGCACTTGTTGTTGTAGTCTCTGGAGTTCGGCAGCCACATCGTTTTGTTGGTCGTTGTTATGATCCTCCATGATGACAGGAATTGACCTTGCTCTCCGGTTCATTCGTTCTAACCTTGCTAGCTTTTCGTTGCTGAGCTAGCAAAGGTTTTCAGAGACCCTGCTTCTAGTAACTCTATTCAGCTTTTTTGCCAGTCACCTGAAACGCACAAGTGATCAAGGTAGAATATGTTAGTAAATCCTAGACTAAATTTCAAATTCAAAATTGAAGGTAACGTTATTGATCCCTGGCAACGGCGCCAAATTAAATTAGGTGTTTTACCCCGTAGTCAATTAATAACTAAAGTGCACACTACTACAATCATAACATTATGTCAATGTAGTACTTTAGAATTGAATCCACATAGACCAATGTTACACTATGATTCTCACAAGATGAAATTAAGCTAAGATGATAATAATGTTTGATTTGCAGAGTAATGAAAATAACTAAAAGCGGTGTAAATTCAATAAGAGAAAAGCGTTAGGTCGAGGGTTTCTTCGCAGGAATCCAGAGATCATGAATTAGACAACTATTCAAGGAACAATTAAACACAAGTTTCAAATTCAAACATAAATATCTAACCAATACACTTTTGTGGCATTGATTACTAAATCCTAACTTCCGTTGAACCTAGAGTTCTAGACCAGCATTAACAAATAGGTTAAATATGTTCACGAATCGCCTTAACATCAACTTTCGTTGGCTACGGGAAATTCGCTAGCTTATGTTCTTTCTAGCAACCTACGACACTTTCATGGTATATGTTAAACCCTAGATAAGAGACTAATTGATCAATTCAACCAAAGCAATAAACACAACAAAAAGCGAAACCCTCAAAAGAGAAATCCCTATCTGTGTCTAATTCAATGATTCATGGATCCCGTTGAAACCCTAAACCTAACTATGAAACTACTCAGACATGGCAGCAGAGAACAAGCAATGAGATAGAGAGAAACTCATAATAATAATTAAAGACAGGAAATGGCTTAGAATTCTTCTCAATAGATGCAGAGATTCTTTTTCAAAGCTTACAATATCAATGGCCAAAAATCTGAATAGAATAGAAAGCAATAAAAAGGAGAGATAGCCTAAAAGCAGCAAAAAATAATGTATATATAGGGCTCTGGGCGGATTAGGTCAAAGTAGGCAGTTACGGGGCAAAACAGGAAAATCATAAAAAAAAAAATTCTTCTCGCTGACTTGCATCGATCGATGCACATATTGTATCGATCGATTTTGGACTATCTGGGCATGCTCAATCGATCGATGCACTCCTTGCATCGATCGATTCTTGTTCTTCTTATGGTGTTGCATCAACCAACTTCACTCATGCATCGATCGATTTTGGACTTTCTGGGCATGCTCCATCGATCGATGCACTCCTTGCATCGATCGATTCTGGTTCTGCTGATGGTGTTGCATCGATCGATTTTGCTCTTTTCTGTACTGTTCCATGCGTTTTTGCCCACATAACTCCAATTTCTTCATTAAACGCCTTTTTACCTGAGATAACTAAATAAAGAACTAAAAGACTCTAAAAACAACCTTTGAATCGATAAAATGCTAAAAAAAAATAACAAAACATGTGTTAGAAAACGGTAAAAACCAAGCATACCAACGAGTTTGAGTCGATCGTCTTCGACTAGCAAAGAAATCGCTGATATTTGTGTCGTCTTCTACGCTTGTTGTTTCCGAACCACCTTGGCTCTCCCCGGGATGCCTAGAGAGTGATCTTCGGGATGATTTTCCTACGTATCCGCTCTTCTTAGAGCGCATTATTCGAGATCTCACGTGGTCATTTGTTCCTACAAAATAGAAAACAAATCTTGGCAAAACTTTCAATGCGCGAGTGATATGCTTGGTTTTTACCGTTTTCTAACTCTTGTTTTGGTGTTTCTTTTGAGTATTTTATCAAGTCAAAGTCCGTTTTTAGAGTCTTTTAGTCCTTTATTTAGTTATCTCAGGTAAAAAGACGTTTAAGGAAGAAATTGGAGTTACGTGGGCAAAAACGCATGGAACAGTACAGAAAAGAGCATAATCGATCAATGCAACACCATCAGAAGAACCAAAATCGATCGATCGATCGATGCATCACCCTCCAAAGAGCCAGAATCGATCGATGCAGGAAGTGCATCGATCGATGGATCATGCCCATAAAGTCCAAAATCAATCAATGCAAGTCGGCGAGAAGGAAAAGGAAAGTTATGATCTTCCTGTTTTGCCCCGGAAACTGCCTATTCTGACCTAATACGCCCATAACCCTATATATACTTTATTCTCAGCCACTTTTTAGGCTAACTCTTTTTTTTTAGTGCTCTTTATTCTATTGAGACTTTTGGCGATTGATATTGTAAGCATGAAGAAGAACCTCTGCATCTATTAACAATAATTCTAAATCATTTCCTCTCTTTAATTATTATTATGAGTTTCTCTCTATCTCCTTGCTTGCTCTCTGTTGCCATGTCTGAGTAGTGTCATAGTTAGGTTTAGGGTTTCAACGGGATCCCAGAATCATTGAATTAGACATAGATAGGAATTTATCTTTTGTGGTTTTCGCTTATTGTTGTGTTTATTTCTTAGGCAAAGTTGACCGCTTTGCCTCTGATCTAGGGTTTAATCCATACCACGAAGTGTCGTATGTTGCTAGAACGAACATAAACGAGCGAATTGTCCTGAGCCAACAGAAGTTGATGTTAAGGCGATTCGTGAACATATTGAACATATTCATTAATGTGGTCTAGAACTCTAGGTTCAACAGAAGTTAGGATTTTAGGTTGCTAGATTTAGTAATCAATGCCACAGAAGTGGATTGGTTTGATATTTATGTTTGAGTTTGAAACTTGTGTTTAGTCGTTCTCTGAATAGTTGTCTGATTTATGATCTCTGGATTCCTGCGAAGAAACAGTCGACCTAACGTTTTCTATTATTGAATTTACACCCTTTTTAGTTATTTTCATTACTTTGCAAATCAAACCTTATTATCGTCTTAGCTTAATTTCATCTTGTGAGAATCGTAGTGTAACCTTGGTTTATGTGGATTTGATCCTAAAGTACTGCATTGACATACTGTTATGATTGCAGTAGTGTGCACTTTAGTTATTAATTGACTACGTGGTAAAACACCTAAATCAGCGAGGATACTAAATCGAGTATCAAGAGACATATTCTATCTTCAAAGGAGTAATATCAAACATAAATTGAACAAATTGAGGTGATAATCATAAATTTCAGGTTTGTGACACTCTTGCATAAAAAAATTATAGTAATAGATTTTAAGTTCATCTTAATGAAATTTCAGTAGATTACCGTTAACTAATTATCAATATAACAAGCCTTGTCCAAATTAATCAAAATTACTCTCCAATTTCGTTTTTAGTTAAACTTGAAAATTTCAAATCACAAAAATCTCAAATCCATAATAATTAAGGGCTAAAATTAAAACCTAGACATTCTAAAAGTTCAATCTCAAGTTTTCTAACAATTTCTAGCTATCATAGACATAGATCTAGTTAAATTAAGAAAAACCTTAGAAGTTTAGCTCATATGAAAAAGTAGAGGTTTAGGTTCATACCTTGTTGGAAAAGTTGAGATAGTTGTGGAATTGGAATCTCCTTTGAAAACCCGTCTTTTTCCTTCAAACCCTAAAACGACCCAAGCATGTTGAAGACCTATAAATACTTGTTTTAGACAGAAATTTCGTGGAGACCCTTCTACACACTAGTTTTGCTTTCATTCTTGTACTCTTGCCTTAATATTTTCGGGATTGGTGAGGAGGTTTCTCACCGAGCTTAGTTCTTGAATTCGTGAGGCTTCTTCACCAATCTCATGTTTAATTTAATCATGTCTTTTTGCAGTAGGTGTGAGTTGTTTAGATTGTTGGGTTTAAAGGATAATCGAGGGGAATTCTATGTTCGATAAGGATTTCACTTGGTAAACCCTAGCCGATTTCTAGAGCTCTTCTTGTGGAAAGTTGTTAATGCATGAATCTAGTGTCATGAAATAGATGCTGATAAGGGGAGTTTAGAACCACGAAAGTGTTGCAACTAATCACCAGAAAAGTTCATCCACAAGGCGTGTGCGTCGTAAGATTTGAAAGTATACTTACGGAGTGCCGTGAACCTATGGACCCACTAGAATATCACAATCTTACGCGCGGCCAGAGACGAAAGCTACTGGTCGAGTGAATAGATTGTAGGACGTAGGTTGTACGGGGGTAGACTACGTCATTAATCTGTCATGTTTGTGGATTTATAATCTAGAACACCGATTACTAATGAGCTAGGATCCGTTTGATTGAATCGAGCATACCCCGAGATATTCCTCTCAACCCATCCACGTTTTAGGATAGTTACAACTGTCGCTAGTAGTGTAGTTTAGCAATAGATTCCGTAGAAGTAGTTTAGTTATCGATTTCATTAGGTTTATGTTAGTAGTCGATTTTCTTAGGTATTAGGTTAGTCTTAGAATTTCTTAGGATAGGTTTAGTTTCTCTTAACTTCAGTTTAGTAGTTAGAATTCCCTTAGTTTAGGTAGTGGTCGATTTTCTTAGATTAGATTAGGAGAAGTTTTTTGTTCTTCGTTCTTTACAATCCTAGTTACAAAAATCCTATAAAAATATATTCGTTCTAGGTTTATTTACTATACATTGTCTAAGGTCTCATAGAACAACACACTCTCCATGTGAATCGATACCTCAAGTACTACAACGCACATATATGCACTTGCAAGCTTTAAGGTTTAAAAATTTAGGACCTGAAGTTTCGGAGACGAATCCGATTCGCATCAAGTTTTTGGCGCCATTGCCAGGGAGAGATCGCTACAGTTTCTACCACACCTTAGAGGTTAGTATAACGACTATTGAACAAACTTGTTCTATTTGACTTTTGGTTTTGTTTTTCTTCGTATCAGACTTTGAAACATGAACTCGCCTCTAGAGCGAGATTGCTACTACGAGCGGGGTTACTATGACCCATCTTGCGCTCACCACTATCACGACTCACATGCTGTGTGTGACTCGCTCTACATGGATCGGAAACCGGCACCTACCAACTATTCTCAAGCAAGCCGGGAGCCTCCTTACTTCCGAGACGAACCTTTTGCGTCTCCCGTTGTCAACTCACCAAATCTTGAACTAGCACGATGAAAGCTTGGAATTTAGCGCTCGTTTGAAGCAAAGAGAAGACGTCATCAACAAAACCATTGAGTCCCAAGCCAAGTTCGGAGCGATTTTAAATGAGAGAATAGATTCCATCTCGGTCGAATTCAACAAGAAGTTCGATGAACTTACTGCCCACGTCAAAGCCCTTGAAGAACAGACCCTTAAAGACGTTAAAACACTAAACGAGAGGATGGAACTCGTTGAAGAAGAACAAGGAAGACAAAAGTTCGATATCCAGAAAGCTAATGATGGGGTACGTACTTTGAACTACAAGCTTGATGATTTTAATAACTTCGTCATTGAAAACAGTAACACCACCTCCAACTACACCCTCGAGCTGTGGGAAGGACTAGGAGAAGTTGAGGACAAAACGAGAGAGCTCGATCTTACACTATACCGACTTATTTATGCTATCGAAGAAGTAGAAGACAAAGTGGAGAGACTATCTAAAAATCATGAGGAGTATGATCCAACACTTAATGATCACATTCCTGACCTGGAGGAGAACCCAAATGACTCCCAAGAACAAGAAAACACCGAAGCATGTGGAGAAGACGACGAACCGGTCAAGTCCCCACGGATTCCTCTCACCACTGGCGCGAGCCTTCCAGCCACGGCCAGCCCTTGCCGCGCCTCCGTCCTCTTGACCCGCGGCCACGCCACCATCTGCCGCACCTCCGTTCCTTGGACCCGCGGCCAGCCTCTGATCGTCTACCCTTGAACCTTTTGAGTCCCGTACACTTTCTCTCGAGCAAGCTGCATTCTCCATTGACACTGAAACTTCAGATGCGCCTTCAAACGACCTGGAACCAGATTTATATGCACCTTGCAAGGTGATTCAAGCTCATGAAGAAGCCTCATCATCTTCATCAACAACACTTCAAAGGAGCACACCAAGGAGGATCTACATGCCCTATGTGCCTTACTCAGCCTTGGAAGCAACACCTCCAACAAACCCAATGCATGAGAAGCCAATAACACAAAACATAACCCGGGAGAGATTGATTGATTTCAACCACTTCATGAGGTCAATCCCGATGCATGATATGCTTGGTTTTTACCATTTTCTAACACATGTTTTGGTGTTTCTTTTAAGTATTTTATCGAGTCAATGTCCGTTTCTAGAGTCTTTTAGTCCTTTATTTAGTTATCTCAGGTAAAAAGCCGTTTAAGGAAGAAATTGGAGTTACGTGGGCAAAAACGCATGGAACGGTACAATAAGAACATGAATCGACATCGATCGATGCAACACCATCAGAAGATCCAAAATCGATCGATGCAACATGCTGAGAAAGTTCAAAGTCGATCGATGCACAATTGGAGTCGATCGATGCATCACCCTTGGAAGAGCCATAATCGATCGATGCAAGGGGTGTATCGATCGATGGGACATGCCCAGAATGACCAAAATCGATCGATGCAAGTCGGCGAGAAGGAAAAGGAAATTTCTGATTTTCCTGTTTTCCCCCGTAAAATGCCTATTCTGACCTAATTCGCCCAGAACCATATTTATACTTTATTCTCAGCCACTTTTTAGGCTATCTCTCTTTTTACTGCTCTCTATTCTATTGAGACTTTTGGTGATTGATATTGTAAACTTGGAGAAGAATCTTTGCATCTATTGAGAAGAGTTCTAAACCCTTTCCTCTCTTTAATTATTATTATGAGTTTCTCTCTATATCATTGCTTGTTCTCTGTTGCCATGTCTGAGTAGTTTAATAGTTAGGTTAGGGTTTCAACGGGATCCATGAATTATTGAATTAGACATATATATGGATTTATGTTTTGTGGTTTTCGCTTATTGTTGTGTTTATTGCTTAGGCTAAGTTGACCGCTTTGCCTCTGAACTAGGGTTTAATCTATACAACAGAAATGTCGTAGATTGCTAGAAAGAACATAAGCGAGAAAATTGTCCTTAGCCAACGGAAGTTGTTGTTAAGGCGATTCATGAACATATTGAACCTATTCATTAATGCTGGTCTAGAACTCTAGGTTCAACGGATTTTAGGTTGCTAGATTTAGTAATCAATGCCACATAAGTGGATTGGTTAGATATTTATATTTGAGTTTGAAACTTGTGTTTAATCGTTCCCTGAATTGTTACATGATTCATGATCTCTGGATTCCTGCGAAGAAACCCTCGACCTAACGTTTTTCTCTTCTTGAATTTACACCGTATTTAGTTATTTTCATTACTTTGCAATTCAAACCTTATTATCGTCTTAACTTAATTTCATCTTGTGAGAGTCGTAGTGTAACCTTGGTCTATGTGAATTCGATCATAAAGTACTACATTGACATACTGTTATGATTGCAGTAGTGTGCACTTTAGTTATTAATTGACTACGTGGTAAAGCACCTAAATTAATGCATATTTTTATCGAAGAAGTTTGGGAAATGGGACCGCTACATGCTTTCTTCCGCTACAACATGGAAAGCAAGGAGGATATTCACACTTATTTCAGGAGAGCAAGACATTCATCAAGACTGTATGACGATTCCTATGCTATCTGAATCTTCCATCCCGAGAAGTACCGAGGATACCCGAACAAGATAAGCCGAGAAAAGCTAGAAGAATTCAACAACGTTGTTCGTGGTCTACCTCGAGGTACTACATTTGCTAGAGCTTGCATGTATCATATAATTGGCCATTTCTTTTGTGAAAGCAAGGAATCCGTCAAGGAGATAGAAGATCTTTTCACGAATTCTATGAACGGAAAACCCGTTAGGAGTCTCCATAAGATCAATGAAGGAGGTCAGTTTCTAATCACTTGCAACATACATGGATTTAAGTGTAAAGATATTCTTTGTGATTCCGGAGCTTGCTTGAGCATCATGTCAAAATCGACCGCAAAGAGCATCGGTATTAAGCACATATACCGTACCCGGACAAAAATAAGCATGGCTGACGAGACTTGTGCCACACCAAAAGTGATTGCCCGAGACATGCCAATACAAATCAGAGATTGCATAGCCCTCGTCGATTCTTACATCGTCCAAACAACGAAAAAAGAAGCAACATCGATAATTCTAGGATGGCCGTTCTTATCAACCGTTAGAGCCATCATGGATTGGCCAAATCGACGTGTTTCATTCGCTAACATCGACAAAGACGTGTTCTACACTATCGTACCACTCAAAAACAGGAGAAGAAAGACGTTCTAGCACGATGGATCCCGAACTTGATCCCGATCCACGAACAAGCGATGGTTCACATGACGAGGAAACCAAAAGAAGATCAAAGAAGACTTGTCGTAAGACACTGTCTTTCTACGACTGAGCTCACCTCGATACCAACGTCGAGCTAAACGACTTTAAACAAAAGCGCTCAATGGGAGGCAACTCATTTTAAGTACATTTTTCTTTCTAGTTTTTCTTTCTTTTTCTACTAACTTTTTATTTTCTTAGTTTCAGCTTTATACAAAAATAAAAAAAAACCCCAAAAATAAAAAAACCCAAAAGACAAAAAGATGGAGACACGGTTCGAAGCTGCTCGGTCCAGCCCGAACCGCAAGGAATGACTCGACTGCAAAAGAAGCTCGACCGCGGCTGCACAAGCGAGACCTGTGGCGAGCTAGCTCTTGGCCGCGGTCGTGATCAACCGACCAGCGGCCGGCTTACCAGTGGCCGCGGCCGCACAAGCCCGACCCGCGGCCAGCCCCTGCCGATCCCAAACCATTTGTTTCGTTCCTCAATCGATTCCAAACCATTCCCAAACATCCTCACGTCCATTCCCATCACCATATCCCCATCATCCCCCATCCACCACCATTCCATTCCCACATCCATTCCTCGACTGCATCTAGGTAAGTTTTCTTTTTCCCCTAAGCTTTTTCAATTATTACATACATCTATTATTTGTCCTTACTCTATTTATTTCACACTGAGGACAGTGTGATTTAAGTCTGTGAGAGGATTTCATCCCTTACTAACCACCACTTCTTTCATTTGTGTTTGCATTTTGCATTTTTCGACGTTTTTTCTCATCAAATGTATAGGCAAAGATAACGAATCATACATTCATGACGTTCTTTCACCTTTTACCACCTTTTGTCGTACATGAATGGCCATCTCATCTTTAGTTGGTATCCCATCCGAAACTTAACCTTTGTTCAAACCTCATGCAACTCTCTTTGTGACTTATGTGCAGATATGTGAAAAAAAATCGAAGAGGGAGGAACGACACATCTTTCAGTCACTAAAGACGAAGACTATACGCGATCGGTTGTGGTGAATTCAACAAAGATGTGAGCTTCGTTATGCCTTGGAAAAACTCAAAATCATGGTATATTTTCGTACCCCGAAGACTCTACTTTAATAAAAGAGGTTTCCCCCTTTCGGAAAAAAAATTTGAAAATAAGTGAAAGGGAAAGGAAACAAGAGCCTTAAAAGTGTCTAGGTCGGTCGAAATACTTATGAGGCATCCATGGTTCGTTTGTGAGAAGTCTGTCATTCTGAGCCCACTGAAATTTCTAAGTCTGAGAAATGACATAAAACTTATGTTTTTGGAGAAAGGAGGAAGTGCAACATTTTTACGCAAGAAGAAGTTGGTGTGATCCTCCCAAGGTCGACACTCTAGAGCTGGGCAGAAGGGGATAAACCTTGGAAGCACAAGTGCTTCAAGGGCTGTGGAGTCGACATGGTCACACAAAGGAGGTGGAGATCCTTTGATTCACCTTTGTTCTCTCTAGATATTACACACTAAAGAAGAACAAGAAGCTGGATGTTACGCACCAACAAAGGAAGAAGAGAGATGAGTCTCGAGTTCCTTGAAAGAAAAGAGGCTGCGCCTTTGATTAAAAACTAGGGTAATCCCTTATGTCGACAATACAAGCGTTTAAATAGGCTAGAGTTTGAAAATAATAAAGGCAAAATAAAAGAAAGGCAAAAATAAAAGAAAAAGGAAAACTTGATCAGTTGGACGCGCATCCACTGTTGGGTTTTTTCTGAGCGATTCAGTAGGCCGATTGGAGAGATCTTGATAGTTTCGGAAACTAGACCCATGTGGCTTTGGATTCATATATTTAATGTTTTCTGGGGCGCTGTGAGCTAAAAGAGACACTTGATTGAAAAGCCATAGTAGTGAATCGCTGGGCTTGGATTATGATCAACAAATGGGCTAAGGGGATGTGATCCACTTGCTTCATTAAAACCCTTACTTTGGAAAACCCATTGGGACAAAACCAAAGCAAGGGAAAAGAAGTGCAAATAGGTCACATACTCATTTGTTGATCCATTTGTTATTCCCGGATCAAATGTTGTTGTTAAGCTAAGCCATTTCTTCATCTTCAAACTTGTTTCATAACCAGAATGGTTTGAAACACTTCTTCTCCTTATGGTTTTGTTGAGCTTCTTAGAGTCTTGATGAATGGATCCAGCTGGTTCATGCTTAGCTTACTCAGCTACAAGCCCATGTTCAAGCTGCTCCTTCTTGATGCTTACCATGATCACATCAGAAGTGACTGGAAGTTGTGGTGATCAATAGGTCCGTCCTCTCTTGCTGTTTTGCATAATATCTCGCACCCTCCGGTGAAATTACGGTAACCCGAAACACTCTTAACCTCTCCTCTAAATGCCTTTAATACCTAGCATCAATTGTCTTGGTTTGATCATTTTTATGAGAAACCCACGCCTACACTTAATGAATGTAGAGAGCTAGTTGACCTGATTTTTGGATTTTGAAAGTTTATATTTCGTATGACGGACACCGTGGACTAGTGTTACGGGAACTTCTGATAGATGAGATTTTATCTGCTTAAAAATCAATCCTAAATACTCATGTCATTGTAGTATTTTAGGTGTCAATCCAATCTAAGGTCTAGTTCAATGCAACAACAATAAAAGACACTCTATAATTCAAGCAAATAAAGTGGTTTGAGTTTAAGTTATAGCAACCTAAATCAAATTTAAGCAAGTAAACAAGCAAACAAGACTAAACAAGATTAAACGAGATTAATAACTTAATAAAGGCAAGCTCTTGGATGAGGTTAAGGACTTCAGAGAGTTCTAAGATTGACCTATGATGTCTAAACAAACAATCAAATATATTTTCCTTAGCCTATAACACTTAAACAAAACTAATCTACTCTCATGGTCTTAATCATTTTGCTAATCAACTAATCAAGAACAAATTTTCATTTGTGAAAAGTTAATTAACAAGCATGAATATCAAGTTCTAATGGCCATAATACTCTTTAGACAACTAATCCCTTAGGATAAACAAGTAAAATCTCTTATTTAGTTCTTGGAGAATTTCTTCGAACACCTTGTGCGCATGAAATTACCTATGATCTAGATTAGCTTTCCCAAGCCTAATCTAGCATTATGAACCCTAAATGAGAGAGGAAACATGTAATCTAATCACTAGACATCATAGATCAAACAAGAAAACCCCTAATCAACCTCATCCATGAGCCCTAAAAGAACATACTCACTGATCATGGAGAAAACATCAAATCCCATAAGGAATATGATTGAATCCATGATTAGAGATTAGAAAGATTAAAATGAAATAAAGATTAGATAGATTAAGAATAATTAAACTCAAGATTCATTAAAATCAAAGGGTATCTTCCAAAAATCTAAGAACAAAATAAAAGAGTGATTTTTGCCTTAAGAAAGTTTAAGGAAAAAGACTTAGAAATGAAATAGGGTATTTTTGCAATTTATAGGAAGCTGGGCGGCGGCTTCATACCGGGCAGGAGGTGGCCGGTTCTGGTTGCCGGTGGAACTCATCTCCGCTTGATGGTCCAAGTTCGGTGCTGCGGGATTGGCTCGGCCAGACAGACATTTCCTTAGTAATTTTGCCATAACTTATGAACCTGACATCCGAATGACCTGATTCCAACTCTTCTGGAAATATAACTCACTACTCTACAACTTCCATGTAGTCCGTTGAACCTGATTCAGATCGGAAGGCCTTTTTCCGGCCGAAATCTTCCGGTGTCTCGCATGACCCTTGCATCCTACTTTGGTCCAACAATCCAAATATCCCCAAAATGCCTCCAAGGTACCTAAACACAATAAAAACATGAAATACGCACTACGACCTACTGAAAACACCTTAGACTCTATTTTAGACCAAAATGCTATGAAAACTATGGAATACACATGCATGAGATCCGAAACACTAAATAATATGCATGCTAAAATGTATAAAATATGGGAATATCAACTTCTAGTGAGAATTTTATAGGCTAGATTGAGATTGATGAAGTTCGATGGTTATGTGTTAAAAGGACGGTCTCTGAGATTTCTAGTTCCCGATGATTTTCGTTTGATCATTTCTAAGCTTGAGCTTTGTCTTGTTTGAGGACAAACAAGGTTTAAGCCTGGGGTGTGATAAAATCGTATTTTTACCTGTTTTGCTATATATTTTAGAACAATTTAATGAGTGTTTCACTTGGTTTTCTATGCTTTTATTACGGGTTTCGCATGTTTGCGGTTTTAAGACTCTTTTCAGGTAACTCGGGATTAAAGAGTGCATTTCAGGGCAAAAGTACGTTTTTGGATAAACTTGGACCGTCAAGAAGTCTTGCAGCTTATGAAGACTTTTTCACCGTCTGATCATCAACAAAATTGGATACCGAAAGTAGAGACAACCAGCTTTCAAATGCAATTGGACTGGGGAAAATCCAATAGTTGGATCCTTAATTATACCCGAAGAAGTGAAGACCGACGAAGCTGCCCAGAGGAGCAGTCCACCGCGGGTCGAGGAGCTGGACCCGCGGCCAAGCTTCAGTTCGCCGCCCCTGGAGCCAATCCACCTGCGGCCAGGGTCCATTTCGTCGCGGCCAAGAAGGACGCACCCACGGCCAAGCCCAGTTCCGCCTGAGACGATCCATTTCTTAACCCGAGGATAAAACCGTCTTTTCCCGTCAAACCCTAAAACGAGCCAAGCATGTTGAAGACCTATAAATACTTGTTTTAGACATAAATTTCGTGGAGACCCTTCTACACACTAGTTTTGCTTTCATTCTGGTACTCTTGCCTTGAGATTTTTGGGATTGGTGAGGAGGTTTATCACCGAGCTTAGTTCTTGAATTAGTGAGGCTTCTTCACCAATCTCATGTTTAATTTAATCATGTCTTTTTCCAGTAGGTGTGAGTAGTTTAGATTGTTGGGTTTAAAGGATAATCGAGAGAAATTCTATGTTCGATAAGGATTTCACTTGGTAAACCCTAGCTGATTTCTAGAGCTCTTCTTATGGAAAGTTGTTAATACATTAATCTATTGTCATGAACTAGAGGCTGATAAGTGGAGTTTAGAACCACGAAAGTGTTGCATCTAATCACCAGCAAAGTTCATACACAAGGCGTGCACGTCGTAAGATTTCGAAAGTATACTTACGGAGTGTCGTGAACCTATGGACCCACTAGCATATTACAATCTTACGCGCGGCCAGAGACAAAAGCTACTGGTCGAGTGAATAGATTGTAGGACGTAGGTTATACGGGAGTAGACTACGTCATTATTATGTCCTGTTCGTGGAGTTATAATCTAGAAACACATGTTACTAATGAGCTAGGGGCCGTTTGATTGAATTGAGCATACCCCGAGATATTCCTCTCGACCCAGCAACGTTTTAAGATAATTACAACCGTCTCTAGTAGTGTAGTTTATCAATAGATTTCGTAGAAGTAGTTTAATTATCAATTTCATTAGTTTTAGGTTAGCAGTTGATTTTTTTAGGTATTAGGTCAGTTTTATAATTTCATAGGATAGGTTTAGTTTCTCTTAGGATTAGTTAAGTAGTTAAAGTTCCCTTACTTTAGGTAGTGGTCGATTTTCTTAGATTAGATTAGTAGAAGTTTTTCGTTCTTCGTTCTTTACAATTCTAGTTACAAAAACCCTATAAAAATATATTCGTTCTATGTTTATTTACTATACAGTGTCTAAGGTCGCATAGAACACCACCCTCTCCATGTGGATCGATACCTCAAGTATGTGCACTTACAGGCTTTAAGGTTTATAAATTTAAGACCTGAAGTTTCGGAGACGAATCCGATTCGCATCATCGAGCCCACGCGACCGCGGCCAAACGCCATTTCGCCGTGGGTCGGCTCCTTCCAGCCATGGCCTATTGCCTTCCCGCCGCGGGACTGGCCAACAAAGGCGCGGTCGATGCTCCATTCGAAGCGGCTGTAGCACCTCCTGCCGCGGCCGAATCGCTTTACTTCTCAGGTCATTTTCTCCTTTGTTTCTTTGGCGTTTCGCGATCCGTTTCGACTGGCTTCTTCAATTTTTTGTGTTTTCAAATTTTTTGATTGTTCTTGGGGTTTTATATAAAGCCTGAAATATTTTTTTAAAAAAATGTTAATATAAAAAGAACGATAAAATAAAAAGAAAGAAAAACGTATGAAATGGGTTACCTCCCATCAAGCGCTTTTGGTTAAAGTCGTTAGCTCAACCTTTGGTGGGATCTAGGCGTGAGCAGGAGATGTGCAGGGAATGAACGTTCCTTGGATTTCATCGAATTGGTGACATGATTCGCATATCTTTGGTATCACCTTCTTCTTTCCGCGTTTCCTAGGAACTTTTGCGTTTTGAAGAACTTATTTTGTCTTCTCTATCATTCCTTCCACTCATTCTTCTTTAGTGTCTCTTAAGTCGGGTGGAATGGTGATCCTGATTTTTGTAAACGGTTTAGAAATAAAAGGTTGATTTAACTTTGAAGGTTCCGGTCTAGTCGACTCATCTTTCTCTCTTCCTTTAGGGAGAATCAACTTTTTCTTCTTGTGCTTGTCCTTCAGAATTTGAACGCCATCCGGGAAAACATGATAGAACTTTCTTCGATCCAAATTCAAGAAAACAACATGACGGTTAGCGTGATCAAGGATGGCGCCAATGGTAGCTAAGAACGGTCGACCAAAAATTAATGGTCTATCTTCTTCTCGATCCATCTCGAGCACTTGAAAATCAGGAGGAACACTCTTGTTCTCAATGAGTAGTTGAATGTCATGAATTGCTCCTTCGGGATTTATTTGGGATGAGTCATCAAAACTTACACACAAGTTAGATGGCGTGAGAGTTTTGATACCGAGCTTCTCGGCAACTGTCTTTGACATAATGTTGACGTTGGCTACCGAATCGCATAAACAATCTACAAAATTTATTCCGGAAATTGAGCAAGAGAAAGAAAAACGTTAAAATAAGGATCACCATTCCACCCGACTTAAGAGACACGAAGGAAGTACGAGTGGTAGGAATGATCGAGAAGACGAAACAAGCTCTCCAAAACGTGAAGGTTCAGAGAAAGCGCGGAAAGAAGAAGGTGATACCAAAGACAGGCGAATCACATTCCAAACTCGATGACACCCAAGGAACGTTTGTTCCCGGGACATCTACTGCTCACGCCTAGTCTCACCAAAAAGTCGAGATAACGGCTCTAACCAAAAGCGCTTGATGGGAGGCAACCCATTTGGTACGCTTTTCTTTCTTTAATTTTATCATTCTTTTTATATTAATATATTTCTTCTATGTATTTTAGGCTTTATATAAAAATCCAAAAATCCCAAAACATTCAAAAACCCAAAAACACGAAAAAATGAAGAACCACTCGAAACGGATCGCGAAACGCCAAAGGAACGAAGGAGAAAACGCTCCTGAAGCAACATCCATTCGGCTTCGGTTAGAGGAGCTCAACCCACGGCGAACGCGCATTCGATTGCGCCATCATTTCCTGGTCCCGCGGTGAATGAGCTGTCGGCCGCGGTCGGAGGAGCTCGACCTGCGGCAAAAGAGAAGTTGGCCGCGGTCGCGTGCACTCTACCCGCGGCCAAGCTAGTCCGACCAAAAAAGTCACCCCGACGCTCCCGAACCATTCCGACTCTTAATCGTGCAATCCCGAACATGTTTCCGGCATGAAATTAAACCATAAGCGGTTTAATTTTCGTGTCCCGCACGCCAAGGTAAGTCCCAAAAAGGTTTCTGAACAAAAAAACAGAAATTTTCTTTTTGCATAAAAACAATATTTTTAGATTTAATCTATCTTTCTTCTTCTCTTCCAAGAGACTTGGAGATTTTGAGCAAGAAAAACTTTTTCAATTTTTAAGCTTTTACAAAAATTCTTTAGTCCTATCCCACTCTTTTTCAAAGTAGATTTCAATTCCACACTTATCTCATCTTCTCCACCAAAGTATGATCCTAAACCTCTAGTTTTTCTTAATTTAAATGGATTTATGTCTATGATGGCTAGAAATTGTATAAGAACTCTAAATTGAACTTTTAGAATGATTAGACTTTAATTGTAGCACTTAATTATTATGGATTTTAGATTTTGGAATTTGAAAATTTCAACTTTAATTAAAAATGAATTTCGAGAGTAATTGTAATAATTTGGCCAAGTCTTGTTTAGTTGAAAATTAATATACGGTAATTTATTGAATCTGCATAAAGATGAGCTTTAGAATTTATTTTTAGAAAATCTTTATGTAAGAACTTCACAAACCCGAAATTAGTCGTTAGCATCTCGATTTGCTAGATTTACGTTTGATATTGCTCGTTTGTAGATTGAATGTGTCTCTTGGTACTCGGTTTTGTATCCTCACACATTGAAACCTTTCAATCACAACCATATTCATATTTTGCCGAGATTTGTTTTCTATTTTGTAGGAGCAATGTATCATGTGAGATCACGCATAACACGCTTCAAGAAGAACAGATTCATAGGGGAATCATCCATGAGGACAATCTCTAGGCGTCCTGAGGAGAACCAAGACGGATCGGATACAAATAGTGTGGAGGATGAAACTAATCTCGACGAGTTCGTGATGAGCCAAAGACGATCGTGAAATCGAGCTCGCGCAACACTCCCTCCACGTGACCCGGCACCGTCTCTTGCACGCAAACCAACGCCACCTCCGGAACCAAGACCAAATGTACGATATGTCGGGCAGCCTATGGACCCGAATATCGACTGCCTTGAGAAGCTCAACATAATGGAGATCAAGTCCACACCTCGTATAGATTACTCGACTCTCGAAGCGCTCGTGATTAGAGAAGACGTGATTTGGTATCTCGATATGCTTAACCTTTGACCTTTCATGGAGCTCAATCTCCCTACCTACAAAGATCTCACCAAAGAATTCTTAGCCTCTGTCACCATGATTTACAAGAGGCTCTCCAATCCGAGAGCAAGGGATGGTACGCTCACTTTATCTATACGTGGATATTCTTACTCGCTAACCGTCCAAGAACTTTGTAAAGTTTTGAAACTTCAATATCTCGATGAGATTAACCCCGAAGAAGATCATGATAGAGACTTGTGGCACACAATGGGACAAGGCCTCTACGACAACGGAAGGTCTAAGGCTTCCCTACTCATGCATCCCGCTGTCTGCTTCGTACACAAGCTCTTGGATCAAACCATCTTTTCAAGAGCAAATGCGGAGAGTATCCGAAAAGGCGAGCTTGTTACTCTTCAGTTGCCATTCACTGCCAACCCACCCTATGTTGCTTCACTTGTATCATTGCGAAGAATTTGGTGAAGGTGAAACACAAAGCACCCACCACGAGACCCGAGGACTCTACCACCGCTATCGGAAGCATCATCACGGCGATCCTACAAGCCATCGACTTCGATTTCTTGACTGAGACTCCACCTTAAGTGAGTTGGTTCAATCTCACGCAGTTTTTCCACGAACGCAGTTTTTTCGCGAACGCACTATCTCTCGCGCATCACTCGACCTAGACATATTTTGCTACAAGTACTGTTCAACCGTCGGTGAGTTCTACTTTGTATTCTTACCTTCTGATTATGTACCTAGACTCCGAGAAGGAGCAGCTCCTTAGTGGCGACCAGATACAACATACTATGTACTGAATGTCCCTCGCCTACCATACACTATCGGCAAGTTCCTAGCGGCTAAGGCAAAGCGAAACGTAGCTGCAAAGTGATCTCGACTACTCCTACTAGCACAGGCCCGTGCACCATCCTCTCCCGCTAGTTCCTCAGACACGCACAGACCAGAATACGTAGCCATGGAGAGAAGTCTGGAATGACATGAGAGACGATACAAGCGTGTGATACGCTTTCTTGAGGAGAACCACCAGTTCAATGGTATTTTGTCTGATTCCGAGACAAATGGCTCACGTGACGTTTAGCTTCACGCTTAATAACTAATGACCAGCCTCACACATCACCACCACGGTTCAATTGATATTTTTCTCTTTATATTTTTATTTTTATTTTTATCTTCAAACTCTTCTCTTTATTTGCTATTTTATTTTAATGTCTTTTTCACCAACTTTTTCACACTGAGGACAATGTGATTTAAGTCTGTTTTCTTTGCTTTTAATCTTTCTATCTTATTTTTCGCTTTAATTTTAAAATTTTCATGTAATCTTTTTCCATGAACATTGAAACAAAATATTTTCCAAGAACATTGAAACAATCAATTTCCCCACGAACTATTGTCATATCTCTCCAGATCCCCACCGAACTATGCCCTCTGTATATCTCCCCACGAAAGCAAAGTTATAGACTTAAATCCCTACGAAACTATGGTTCGAGACTTAAATCCCCATGAATGTTGGTTTGACAGTTTGTGATCTAAACCGAGAACAAACCATCAAAACCTGAAATTAAACCGAACAAAAAAGCCGATCCGAACTAAAAAACCCCAACCCGACCCATATATCTATCCGACTAAAATACCCAATTTTTCCAAAATCCCCAAATTGATAATTTTAAAATTTTAAGAACCCTAAAATTGATTTTGCAAATTCGATTGAATGTAATTAGATCTGGGCAACATTCATCTTTCGTTCAATCACACAACACCGCTCAAGTAATTGATATCCAATACTACAAACACTTTCGCTTTTGAAACATGAAAAAATAAATTTCCAAAACACAATAAACATTATCACGATAATGTTTGGTTTGATATTGTAAAGTTACCCATCGATGCATTGAAACCCAAATCGTCTTCCTCCATGATCTGACTCCTGTTCTTTTCGTAGATCGAGAGATTAAGCATCACAATAACAAAATTCTCTTGCGCGATAGCGTTTTGGGATTTTCCACTTGCCGTGCACCATTGCACTATCAAGTTCTTCAGATCTCGATTCGGAACGATCAGAGAGTCCATGAGCATTTGCTATGGACAAGTACAATACCGTTTTTCAATCCACCAAGCTATGGAGCTCCGATCATAAGTTTGCCCTGTAGAAATAATCACAGGATCTGTCATCAAATCGAGAGAAATTGGGCAAACGAAATCCTTTGGAACTGTTATGAATCTGTCGCCTATCTCCTGTGCAACGAACCCTTTTCTGGGTTTCTTCGAATTCTCGATTCTCCACTCCAATTCATCTTCTTCGAATATGAATTTCAAAAATCTACAGTAACATGTGATCGCCACAAACCCATTGATCACCGACCCTGTCGGCTCTAAATCGCCATCATGATTCACAATATGTTCTTGTTCCAAACAATCGTCATCATGATCACCGAACTTGTCGGCTCGAATCACGCGGATTTAACTCTAGATCCACTCAATAGAAGCATGTATGGCAAAGATTACGTAGCCAATTCTCGGCAAATTGGATGGCCAAGCTACTCAAGAGACGATGACAGAAAGAGAGAGAGACAATGACAAAGAATAAATATGTCGGAGCAGGAGAGAGAGAGAGAGAGGTTGCGGGTAGTATTATGGTGATGGAGGAGAGAAAAATCCAAATTCATCGACAAAGGAAAAGCAGAGAGTAGGAGAAATTTTGGTTAGAGAAGAAGAGGTGTCGGGTCGGATTTGGTTGTAATCATTTTGAATTTTGGTTTAATAATGAGTTTATGTGGTTACCAATTAATTGGTAAATAGTAAACCGAGTAAAACCAAGATTTGTGAGTTTTGAGGTCTTGAACTATTATTTTGTGGGGATTTAAGTCTCAAACTTTTTTTCTGGGGAATTTAGATATTTAACTTTCCTTTCGTGGGGAGATATACAGAGAGCATAATTCGGTGGGGAACTGGAGGGATATGACAATAGTTCGTGGGGAAATAGATCGTTTCCCCCAAAATCTATGATGACTTCGACCATTGTTCTTCTACGCTATTTCCTCGTGCCAACTCTTTTGTCGTTTGGTACTAAACTAGGCGGTAGCTAGAGTACTTGCAACGCGACATCCCCAGAGGATTTTGACCCATAGAGATTCTTTCTGACATGATATACTAGCTCACTCTATTTGAACTTAATCTAAATTTAATTTTCTTATCAAAGGTTTTAGGCGAGACATTGAATCATAACATCTAGGATATCTTTTCCTTTTGACGACTCTTTGTTGTCATAGATGGCCATTTCATCTTTAGCTGGTACAACACCCTGAACCTTAGCCATAATTTTCGAACCTCATGCTTGCTTCTCTTCTTGTCTTATGTGTAGATATGTGCAAAAACAACGCAGAGGGAGGAACGACACATTTTTCAGGCACTCGAAAAGACGAAAGACTATATGGATTCGATTAAGGAGGTATCAACAATTTAAGTTGTTGGGGTCTGATTTCACTTGTTCGAGATTAACGATTAAGAATGATATGCTTGGTTTTTACCGTTGTCTAACACATGTTTTTGTGTTTCTTTTGAGTATTTTATCGAGTCAAGATTTGTTTTTACAGTCTTTTAGTTCTTTATTTAGTTATCTCAGGTAAAAAGGCGTTTAAGGAAGAAATTGGAGTTACGTGGCCGCATGGAACAGTCCAAAAAAGAGCAAAATCAATCGATGCAACACCATCAGAAGAACCAGAATCGATCGATGCAAGGAGTGCATCGATCGATGGAGCATGCCCAGAAAGTCCAATATCGATCGATGCATGAGTGAAGCTGGTCGATGCACAATTGAAGCCGATCGATGGAGCATGCCCCGAAAGTCCAAAATCGATCGATGCAATATGTGCATCGATCGATGTAAGTCGTTGAGAAGAAAAATGAAATTTCTGATTTTCATGTTTTTCCCCGGAAACTGACTACTTTGACCTAATCAGCCCAGAACCCTATATATACATTATTTTTAGCCGCTTTTAGGCTATATCTCTTTTTTACTACTTTCTATTCTATTCAGATTTTTGTCCATTGATATTGTAAGATTTGAAGGAGAAATTTTGCATCTATTGAGAAAAATTGTAAACTCTTTCCTCTCTTTAATTATTATTATGAGTTTCTCTCTATCTTCTTGCTTGTTCTCTGCTGTCATGTCTGAGTAGTTTCATAGTTAGGTTTAGGGTTTCAACGTGATCCATGAATTATTGAATTAGACACAGATAGGGATTTATCTTTTGAGGTTTTCTGATGCAATATCAAAAAGATTGAATCAAGGTCTTCAATATGGATTTATTATGAGAATCTCATCCCCATAACTTCACAAAAAAATCAAAGGATTCATATTCAAAGTCAAAGGCTATATTGGTGGCAAGAAGACTATTATTTGATTTAGCAAATTTTTCTCCTTTTGTTAAAATGTAAATAATTTCTTTTAATGTAATTTATTGTAAATATCACCTTGTAAGAGCTATAAAAAGCTTAATTGTTCTATTGTAAAAACATATAGAAATTTTTGGAATTTAAAAGAGAGATTTTTCTCACCCTTGAAGCTTAGGCTTTGTTTGCTTGTCTTTTATATTGTGTGTGATTCCCTTAGAAAGCAAGTGGGATCTCTGTCTTTGTGTGTGATTCACATAGACATTGATTCGTGTTCTTGTCTCAAAGACTTCCGCATCTTTGAGTGGCGAACTTCAATCCGCAACAAGCTTGTCCACTTTGACATCTTGTGATCAATAAGATTGTGAGATTCAATCTTATATCATTTTGGTATCAAAGCTAAAAGTTCCTATCCTCTATTGTTTTTTTTTTTCATCTTTTTATCGAAAACAAAAATCAAAAAAGGTTTAATGTTTTTATTCTTTGATTTTATAAAAATAGTTTTCCCGTGGTTACAATCGGCTGAGTATCTCGCCGTTTGCATCCTCGTGTTTGCATTTAAATATTGTTCTTCATTGTTTTTGCCTTTTTGATTTCTCATCAACTGAAAAATCAAATAAAATATTTGTTTCAATTTAGTTAACGTTTCGTTTCATTAAAAGAAAACCAAAAAAAAACTTTGTTTCAATTTTTTTTGTCTTTGTTTCTATAAATCCAGAAAATCCATTAAAAAATATAAATTGTTGAATTTAATCGTATTCATCTAAATTAAAAAAAGGTTTCTCATTCGTTTCAAAATTTACTTTTAAAGAAATCCAAAAAAAAATACAAAAAAAACTTTTTCCGTTTTCTGTTTTGCGTTCAAATAAAAAATAAATAATACTATGGAGGTGAAACGTTTTGAGGACAAAACCATTTGAAGAGGGAGAGAATGTTGCAATATCAAAAAGAGTGAATCAAGGTCTTCAATATGGGTTTATTATGAGAATCCCATCCCCATAACTTCACAAAAAAAATCAAAGGATTCAATATTCAAAGTCAAAGGCTAAATTGGTGGCAAGAAAACTATTATTTGATTTAGCAAATTTTTCTCCTTTTGTTTAAATGTAAATAATTTATTTTAATGTTATTTTGTGTAAAGATCACCTTGTAAGAGCTATAAAAAGCTCAATTGTTCTATTGTAAAAATATATAGAAATTTTTGGAATTTAAAACAGAGATTTTTTCTCACCCTTGAAGCTTAGGCTTTGTTTGCTTGTGTTTTATATTGTGTGTGATTCCCTTAGAAAGCAAGTGGGATATCCGTCTTTGTGTGTGATTCTCATAGACATTGATTCATGTTCTTATCTCAAAGACTTCTGCATCTTTGAGTGGGCTTATCCACTTTGACATCTTGTGATCAATAAGATTGTGAGATTCAATCTTATATCATTTTTGCTTATTGTTGTGTTTATTTCTTAGGCTTAATTGATCACTTAGTCTCTGATCTAGGGTTTAACCTATACCACGGAAGTGTCGTAGGTTGCTAGAAAGAATATAAGCAAGGGATTTGTCCTTAGCCAACAAAAGTTGATGTTAAGGCAATTCGTGAACATATTGAACCTATTTGTTAATGCTGGTCTAGAACTCTAGGTTCAACGGAAGTTAGAATTTTAGGTTGCTAGATTTAGTAATCAATGCCATGGAAGTGGATTTGTTAGATATTTATGTTTGAGTTTGAAACTTGTGTTTAATCGTTCCCTGAATAGTTGTCTGATTCATGATCTCTGGATTCCTGCGAAGAAACCGTCGACCTAACGCTTTTCTCTTATTGAATTTACACCGCTTCTATTTATTTTCATTATTTTGCAAATCAAACCTTATTATCATCTTAGCTTAATTTCATCTTGTGAGAATCGTATTGTAACCTTGGTCTATGTGGATTCGATCCTAAAGTACTACATTGACATACTGTTATGATTGCAGTAGTGTGCACATTAGTTATTAATTGGCTACGTGGTAAAACACCTAAATCAATGTGGCGCCGTTCCCGGGGATCAATAGCGTTACCTTCAATTATGAATTTGAAATTTAGTCTAACATTCACTAACATATTTTTATCTCATATTCTCGTGTGTTTCAGGGACTTTCTAAGATGGATTACTACTCAGGAAACGATGGTTACTTCGATGGTCATCGATCCCCTCTCTCTCGTGAAGCTCAGAGGCGGTCGCCTATGGACCATGGACATGTTGGTGATTACATCCCGATGCCAAGTTTCTACACATATTGACCAAATCAAGCTTACTCGCACCAAAATCAGAATTGGAGCGATTTTGGCCATGAAAACTATCACCATCACTACCAGCCACGCCCACAACCACCACCTCATGCCTACAATCACGTCCCCAATGAGTCTTTGGGGAAAATGATGCATGCGCTATTGAAAAATCAGCAAAAGTCCTTGTTTGAGCTTGATGCAAAGTTGGACCATATCAAAAACGATCTCAGTGGGAAATTTGGTGCTATTTATGCCCAAGTACAAAAACTCGAAGAAAGGGTGAAGCAGATAGAAGAGATGCAGCTGCAACAAACCCACAAAATTGAGAAAACCCAGATTCTCATCGATCATGTCAACAAATTCATCCAACTCATGGAAAATAACTTTGAAAAGAAATTCACAAACTTGAGGGAAAGCCTCTCGACTACAGTCACAAATCTCAGTACCACTGCAAACAGAGCACACAATATTAAGATAGAAATGAAAGAGATTGGCAGGCAAGGAAGAGAAACTAAATCGATCATTCATATCCTTTGCGAAGGGCAAAGACAAGCAGGGGAAACGCTCCAAGAGATTCGTTTCGACGTGGATGGAAGGTATAGTTATATCCTTGGCAAGACCATGGCACTCGGAGACATTTCTTCTGATCTTTCTAAAGAACTGAAGACATTCCAAAAGCGTTTATCCGAGGTCGAAGACACCATCAACCTTCACCTTGGATCAGATTCATGTTCTGAGATCTTTAGGCGAGGAAGAGATTCCTTCAATTTTGCCAAGGGATACAAATAACACCTCCGAATCAAGGGTCGATCATCAATGCCTAATGGTAAGACAGACCGCGAGGATCAGAGGCAAAAGGCCACGCGAAGGAACCCCATTGGCAAGCCGAGAACAACCTCTTGGACACGAAGATTGGGAAACTTGTTCTATAAGCGAAGAGCTGCTTGACGACTTCCACTACGTTGTGAAGAAAATTCCACTTCATATCTCGTTTACCCAAGCCTAGGAGAAATACCCAGAAATCAAGAAGCTCTTCTGGTATAGCATGGAAGATAAGTATGAGATCGAAGACTTATTTGACGAAGCTATGAAAACACTGTCGAGATCCTGAACCATGCATAAGCTCGAAGAACCAAGCTGCTTCGTCGTACCCTGTGAGATTTTTGGTTCCTACAAGCCGTGCACTTCGATTTCTCGAACGAGGTTCCACTTCAAGGAAGCAGGTTCGACTTGATGCAGTTCTCCCGAGACCGCACGATCTCTCGCGCTTCACTCGACCCTGACATATTTGGTTACAAATATTGCACTAATATCGGTGAGTTCTACTTTGTTTTCTTACCTTCTTACTATGTCCCTAGAATACGAGAAGGAGCATCAGCTAGATGGATACCAGAGGCGATGGACTACGTGCCTACAGTCCCACGCCTACCGTACACGATTGGACAGTTCCTAGCAACCAAGGCCAACCGATACGCCGAGACAGAGCCAGCTCGACTACTTCAACAGTCACATGCGCGCCCGTGCACCACACACGAGTTTGTCTCACGAAAACGGACCAGAATATGCAGCCATGGAGAAGAAGATAGCACGACAAGAGCATGATGCGCTTCCTCGAAGAGCACCACCAATTCGATGGCAACACGCCCGACTCTGAGACAGATGGATCAGGCGACACCTAGCCATGCACTTCACCACTAAGGTTTAATCGATCTCTTTCACGTTATCTTTTATTTTAATAATTTTACCATCTTTTCACAAACTTTTTCACACTGAGGACAGTGTGATTTCAGTTTGGGGGAGGATGTTTATCCATTACTAATCTATTTTTCTTTTCTTTGGATCTTTTTAATTCTCGCTGAATTTTTAAGACCTCGTGTAATATTTTTTATTAAATATTTTTCAGGAACATATGAACAAAATCTATGATGATATAGACCAGTGTGCTTCTACGCTATTTTCTCGTGCTAGATCTTTTGTGGTTTAAGTACTAGATTAGGTGGTAGCTAGAGTGCTTTCAATGCGACATACCCAGAGAATTTCAAGCCATAGAACTTCTTTCTGACAGGATATACTGGCTCATTTTATTTGGACTTAATCTATATTTAATTTTCTTATCAATTGTTTTAGGCGAGACAACGAATCATACATCTAGGACATCTTTTTCATTTTACCACTCTTTGTTGTCCTAGATGCCCGGTTCATCTTTAGCCGGTATCCCACCCGAAACTTAACCTTTGTTCAAACCTCATGCAACTCTCTTGTTGTCTTATGTGCATATATGTGTAAAAACGCCGAAGATGGAGGAACGACACAGTTTTTCAGTCTCTCGAGAAGACGAGAGACTAGAAAGATTCGGTTGTGGAGGTATCGAAAAATCAAGGTAAAAATTTGCCTTGGAAATCATTTGTAACCTGTAATTTTCGCACTATCTAAGGCTCCCGTTTAAAGGCGTTTCTTCTTTCAAAAAAAGAAAAAAGAAAAAAATGAAAGGAAAGGAAATAAAGGCCTAAGATTCTTAGAGTAGTGTATATTTTTACCAAGGCAACTATGTTTCAATATGTGAGGAGTAGGAAGCTGTTCGAATCATTACCCGAAGAAAAATATATGTCAGGGGGAACGACAAAAAAGCTCTGTCAAAAGGAGAAAAGTCCCGACGAAGGAGGAGTTTTGCAGCAACACTTATGCGAGCAAAAGAGTGACATAAAACTGTGGGTACCAACAACTCCATCTTCTCTTGCTGTTTTGCATAATATCTAGCATCCTCCGAAGAAAATACGATAACCAGAAAGACTTTTAGCCTCACCTCTAAATAGCCCTTAAATGTCTAGCATCGATTGTCTTGTGTAATATTTTTGGTAAGAATCGCGCAATCTTTAATGAATGTTAAGAGTTGGTTGACTGAAAGCTAGGATCCATGTGGTTGGACTTTCGCATGATGGATACCATGGATTAGCGTTGTAGTACTTTAGTGAGAATTTTCTAAGCTAAGTCCGATTGATGCATTACGTTGGTTATGGTTTCGAAGGACGGTCGCTGAGAATTTTGTTAGTTCCTATATTTTTGAAAACCTCTTTCCGAGTCTAGATTTCGGTTTTCTTTGAAGACAAATAAAGATCTAAGTCTGGGGGAGTTAATAACACCGGTTTTTGACCGTTTTTATGGATCACTTTCATATTCTTTTGCAGGTGTTTTAACTCCGTTTTCAAAGGTTTTCGTGTGATTTTCATATTTTAGAGATTTGAAAGATGTTTTAGGTAACTTGGAATAAAAAGTGCATTTCAGAGCAAAAGTACGTTTTTGGATAAACTTGGACCGTCAAGAAGTCTTGCAACTAATGGCGACCTTTTTACCGTCTGATCATCCCCAAATTAGGACACCACATAGTAGAGACAACCAGCTTTCAAATGCAATTGGATTGGAAGCAATTCAATGGTTGGATCCTTAAATACACCAAAGCACTAAAGGCAGATGAAGTTGCCCCGAAGACGAAGCCACCGCGCCTGGAGGAGTTGGAGCCGCGGCCAAGCACCAGTTCGCCGTGGCCAGAGACGACGTCCCGTGGCCAAAAGCCATTTCGCACTGGCCAGAGATGATGGAGCCGCGGCCAGTACCCTGCACGACCAAACCGACTTGTTTCTTCATCCGAGGCCAAAACCATCTTTTCCCATCAAACCCTAAGCGAGATTAGCTCTAGAAATGCTTATTTTATGCCTCATATATAGACATGTTACATTATTATCATGCTTGAAGGCGGAAGCGAAGCTCTTGTGACTTGTGCACTTATTTTCTTTGGTTTGGGGCAAAGGATTATCGATTCGTGTTCTTCGATAGAGAAGCTTTCTTCATCCTTTTTTACTTACTGTTTTTATTTGATTTATTAAATATGATTACGTCTTCATCCAAAAAAAAATAAATATGATTACCTCAGTTATGGCTGAGTAATCTTTTTGTTGGTTATGGGGGGTTTGAAGGGGAGCTTATGGTTCGATTTCTTATTATGTTTTTAGTCTAGGATACCGATTGATTAGGGTTCTTCGTCATATCCTTGTTGTTAATGCGTTGCTTGACTAATCGTCTTAGCAATCGATATTAGGTGTTTTAGAGCCATGGAAGTGTTGTATCTTATCGCTTGACCTAGCGTACACGAGCAAATCCCTCGTAAAATTTCGGAAGTATACTTACGAAGGAATTATGGGCGTAAACGACTTTTGAGAGTATCATTCACTTCTTGCGCGGGCGGAGTCGGAAGCTACCGCCGGAGTATAGAAGTGAGTAGGTGTGTAGGATTACGGAAGTCGACTACACGCAGCGGAAGTTCAAGAACCCAAAGACGACAAAAAGTCGCTTTAGAAATCTCCTCGTAAATATCGGCCATAAACCCTAGAAAATTTCCGATTGCCCAACGCCTCGTTTAATTGATTTACAACCTCGATAAAATAGTTGTTTAGCTACTTTCTTTCTTAGTTTAGTTTAGATTCCATAGATACGACCGTGACAAAACCCAAAACATATTTACGTCTAGACATAAGTTAGAACTCGTTAGAAATTGGACAATGTCTATCCATGTGGATTCGATCCCTAAGTACTACTTCGTGTGATGTGCACTTGCGGCTATATAAACCCCACACCGGGGTTAATTCCCGGTTTATCACCGCGGCTGGAGCAGCCCGACCCGTGGCGAGGAGGCTGTCGACCGCGCCGGCGTTGGCCGTTCACGTTGCGAGAAGGAACTTGGCCGCGGTCGCGCATGCTCGACCTGCGGCCAGCCTCATTCTGTCCCGAACTTCATCCCGACCATTCCCAACCGTTTCGACACTAAACCGTGCAATCCCAAACATGTTTCCGATGTGAAATTGATCCAAACCCGGTTTAATTCCCGTATCCCGCTAAGGTAAGTCACAAAAGCTTTTGAAAAATAGAAAACTTTTTCTTACATAAAAAGAAAATTTTAAAGACAAAAAGAGAATTTCAAGATTCAAACTCTCTTTCTTCTTCTCTTCCAAAAGACTTGGAGATTTTGAGCAAGAACAACATTTTTCAATTCCAAAGCTTTTTCGAAAATTTTTCGGTCCATTCTCACTCTTTTTCGGAGAATATTTCAATTCCTCACTCATCCCGTCAATTCCAACAAGGTACGAACCAAAATCTCTACTTTTTCATATGAACAAGAACCTAGTGTTTTTCTTGAATTCACTAGATCTATGTCTTTGATGGTTAGAAATTGTTAGAGAACTCTAGATTGAACTTCTAGAATGATTAGAATTTCAGTTTTAGGACTTAATTATTAGGGGTTTGAGATTTTTGGAACTCGAAATTTTCAAGCTTCTTGCATAATTTTGATTAATTTAGACAAGTCTAGTTATATCGTTAATTAGCAAATGGTAATCTACTGAAATTTTCATAATGTTGAACTTAAAATCGATATCTAGGAATTTTTATGCAAGAACGTCAAAAACCCGGAATTCACGATCATGAACTCGATTTGTTTAAACTTGTGATCAATATTTCTCGTTCGATTGATTGAATTGATACTATAATTAATATTTTCGCATAATGAAAATTTTCAATCACAACCATATTCATACTTTTTCCGAGAATTGTTTTCTATTTTGTAGGAACAATGGACCACACCAGATTGAGAATGACTCGCTTAAAGAAGAGCGGTTACATAGGAGAATCATCCCGGATATTGACAAATAATCGAACCGAGGAGAGCGAAGAGACCTCGGATACACGAAGCGTCGGAGATGACACGAATCTTGGCGAGTTCTTGGCAAGTCGACAGCATTCGACTAGAACTCGTTTGCCACCACCGCGACATGACCCGACACCTTCTCCTCCTCGCGAACCAACACCACCTCTGGAACGAAGACCAAAGGTACGATATGTCCAGAAACCTATGGACCCAAGTATAGATTACCTTGAGAAGCTCAACAAGATGGTTATCAAATCAACACCTCGCACATATTACTCGACTGTCGACACGCTCGGGATTAGAGAAGACATGATTTGGTATCTCGACGCACTTAACCTTTGACCTTTCATGGAGATCAATCTCCCCACGTACGAAGATCTCACCAAAGAATTCTTATTGACCATCACAATGTGCTACAAGAGACGTTCTAATACGAGAGCGAACGACGGTACACTTACTTTTACCATTCGCAGATATTCTTATGCTTTAACGATCCCAGAACTTTGTGAAGCTTTGAAGCTTCAATATATGAATGAGATTCACCCCAAGGAGAATCCCGATGAAGATCTATGGAGCATAATGGGACAAGGCATCTACAACAACGGACGGTCCAAAGCCGCCTTACTCACGCATCCCGCTGTCCGCTATACACACAAGCTCTTAGCGCACACCATATTCTCGAGAGCGAACGTGGGGAGTGTCCTCAAAGGCGGGCTTGTCACCCTTCAATTACCCTTCACCGACTACCCGGGTTATGCTTGTATCGTCGCGAAGAACTTGGTAAAGGTGAAACACGACGCACCCACCACAAAACCCGAGGAAGCTACTACCGCCTTCAAAAGCTTCATCACGGTGATTCGACAAGCCGTGCACTTCGATTTCTCGAACGAGGTTCCACTCCAGGGAAGCTTGTTCGACTTGATGCAATTCTCCCGAGACCTTACGATCTCTCGCGATTCACTCGACCCCGATAGATTTGGTTACAAATATTGCACTAATGTCGGTGAATCCTACTTTGTCTTCTTACCTTCTAACTATCTCCCTAGACTCCGAGAAGGAGCAGCACCTAGATGGATACCGGAGCAGATGGACTACATACCTACAGCCCCACGCCTACTGTTATATCATGGTTTTTACCCTATTTAAGCCATGATATAAGTCCTTTTTATAGAGTCTTTCTAGTGTTTTGTAGTCCTTTAGAGTCTTTTACAGGTTCCAGCACGTTTGGAGCATTATTGGAATTATTGGAGCTTTCTGGAACAGTTTGGAGCAAAAGCTGAAGTCGTGTTGCTGAGCACCTGATTTCACGACAAGCATCGATCGATACCCCCTGGTATCGATCGATACTCTTCGAAGCTGACACGACATGCGATTTTAATGAAGAGTTGAAGAATTGCAACTTGGTCCAGAAGTCTTTAATAATTACAAGAAGACCCAATTCGTGTTGTAGGTTATTTATAGGATTTTTACAGGCACTTGTAGGCTAAGCTTGATTTTTATATACTTTGGTTTGAGACAAGTCTGAATCTCCCTTCGTCCGAGATCAGATCTTAAAACCTCTTGTTATTCTTATTTTCTATTGAGGATTTATTCAGTTATGTTGATTGTTTCATTCACCATGTCTGAGTAGATCCACTTTAGGTTTAGGGTTTTCTCATAAAGGATTTCTTTGAATGCTAGATTAATTATCTGTTTAGGATTCACTATCTTAATTAGTTCTTCACCATAGGTTGTTCTCAAAGCTAATTCTAGGTTGACGAATCTGATAGAACCTTAGGTGAGCAAATTGATTATTCGCAAAGAGATTTGGTTTAATTGATTTGTGAACATATCAAATCTGATTTTAAAGCTGATTTAGACTTTAGGATTCGCAAAGAGATTTGGAATTTCTAGGATTTAGATTTAGATAGTTTTCGCAACGAGAGTTGGTTAGCTATATTTTAGTGATTTGAGTTCAAGAACCGTGCATTAATCTGAATCCTGTTAGTTAATTTAGCTGCATTCATTGATTTCCTGAGAAGAACCATGGGCCTATATTCTCCCAATTGAATTACAACTCTTTTAATTTCTGCATTGCTTTTAATTACATCTGTTCACTTAGCGTTATTCAGCATCTAGAATCTATTGTGTCTTTCTGTGAGTCCTTGTGTTCGACCCCTAGCTATAATACGACAACTGCTTTAGTATCTGAATAGGGTATTAATTTGAGCATATCAAATTTGGCGCCGTTGTCGGGGACTCAATTCGCCATTAGATTTTAGCTGTAGAGTTTCGACTAAGTTCGTCGGTATCGATCGATACTCACCAGTATCGGTCGATACTAGGGCGATTTCTTTGTTGATATCGATCGATACCAGTAAGTGTCGATCGATACTCAACGTGTTTTTAGTTACTAACGTGTCTTACCTAGTGTGTTTCAGGTGTGAATTTGGAACGTGCAAATGGGAAGATGAAGCAGACATCAGAGATGAGCAACACAGCGATATTAAGACCTGATGCAGCTGGAACTGTCGTTGTTCCTCCTGCTGTTGTTGATGAGATTGTCGCGCCAGCTGGGCGCGCCACCGTTGGGGACAATGCAGTAGTTGTTCGTGGTCGAACGATTGGTGAGTACAACATGCCTCATCAGTATTATACCAATCGATCAGCGATCCGCATTCCTACGTTCCAGAGGAACGACTTTGAGCTGAAGCCTGCTTACTTTACTCTTGTGGGATCGCATCTCTTTCATGGTCTTCCTCATGAACATCCTATGGACCACATTGAGAAATTCGAAGATTTGGTCACTAGCGTGAAATACGATGGAGTGCCTAACTAATTCCTTTTCTGTAAGCTGTTCCCATACTCTCTTGGTGGAGACGCTACTTACTGGCTGAGGCAGTTACCTCCTGGATCACTGACTACCTGGGAAGAGATTAAGAGCGCCTTCTTGAACAATTTTTTCGATGATGCGAGAACCGAGGAGCTCAAGAACAAGATCTCTAAATTTTCTCAGGGAGGAACTGAAGGACTTAAGGTTGCTTGGGAGCGATTCAGATCTTATCAGAGGGATTGTCCGCATCATGGGTTCAATATGGTTCAGTTGCTGAATTTCTTCTTCAGAGGGATTGACTGTAGGTACCAGATGGCATTGGACTCTGCTAGCAATGGAAATTTCTTTACCAGATATCCTGACGATGCTTATCAGTTGATAGAGAACTTTGCATCTAGTCATAGCGCCAAGAATGCATACTTTGAGAGAAGGAAGCAGGCTGGGAGCATGGATGGGTTGCAGATTGCTGAGGTGCATGCGAAGCTGGATTCAGTGCATAATTTGTTGATGGGTAGGCAGAAGAAGACTGTTCGTTTTGCTGAAGGAAATGCAATGGAGCATGTTAACTACGTTGGTGGAGCTGGATCTCAAGATCAAAGGCATCAATATCCATTCACACCACCCAGAAGTTCTGAAAACAGGATAGAATCCATGCTTGAACAGATTCTTCACGGACAGCAGCAGATGACAGCAACTTTCAACGGGAGGTTGGATACCTTGTACGCTGATCTGAATATCAAAATCGAGGCTCTCAGTGCTCTTCAGATGATCTTGGATACACAGTTAGCCCAGACTGCCAAGATTTTGGCCGATTTTCCCAATAATTGCGATGAAGATTCGGAAATCACCAAGGTATCGACCGACAACACCAAGTATCGATCGATTCCTGTCCAAATCCTTTCTCGAGACAGGCCAGAATCCCGAGTATCGATCGATACCATACCTTGTATCGATCGATACCCCTCGCAGATCAAGCCATAATTGATGAAAACACATGAGTTGCTTGAAGAAAGGGGCTACAAGCCTAAAATGCAATATCCTCGACCACTGACGCATCTGACTAAAAGGGAAGACCCATGAATCTTCTCAGTTCCATGCTCTATCTCTGGAGCTAAATTCAAAGAGTCTCTCGTCGACTCAGGAGCTAGCGTTAATGTCATGTCAAGGGCAATTGCAGAGAGATTGGGAGCTGATATTCGATCTCCCAAGACATCTATCACATTCGCGAACTCTTCAACCTCAACTCCATATGGCGCAATCGCTGATTTACTTGTCACAGTAGGATGTTGTCTGGTCCCTACTGATTTTCAAGTTGTTGAGATGAGTGAAAAATCTATTACGCAGCTGATTCTTGGACGACCGTTTATGGCCACGGTTGGAGCGATTATGGATACACCAAGAAAGAGAATCTCGTTCTCATACATTGACAAGGAGGTGTACTACGACGCCATCCCCATTAGAAGAACTCCTACTCATATCTCTTGCATCACCATTGTCACAGGGGAGACGTTGGTAACTGATCTTCTAGAAGAACCTCCTGACGAGCCAACTGTCACAGACGTTCTAGATAACCGTTATGTCCTCATCAAGAAAGATATCGAAACAGTTAAGGAAAAGGAGAGGGGGAAGAGCAAAGAAGTAAATGGTGCTGCCTCTGTGATTTTAACCCCTCAGAAGTGCGATGGAGATTCAATTCGATATAAGGTGAAGTGCAAGGGAACTTCGAAACCATTCTCCAAAGCAATAGTTTTTCTCACTTCGGAGCTGAAATAAAAAGGACATGAGTTTGTGGAAAACATGATGAGCAGAACTTTGACGCTGGCGATGTCAAATTGTGGAGCTTGTTTCGATGCAAGTTCTCATTTTTCCCCTGACTGATCGCCCGTAAAGTCAAGCTCGTGACGTAAAACAAGCGCTTGGTGGGAGGCAACCCACTGGTGAGTCTGTACATAACTCTTTTATTTTTGTTTTTATTTTTGTTTTGTGTCTTGTGTCTAAACGTGAAACAGGTTTGACGAGGAGTATCGATCGACACCACTCAATGTCGATCGATACCAAGTGTCGTGAGAAAGGAGCATAATTTTTCACCGTTCGACCAAAAACGACAAGTGTCGATCGATACCTCTGGGTATCGATCGATCCTCCACGGGAAGGTAAGTTCTCTCTTAAAACCCTCGGGTTTCTTTTTCTCCTCCTTCTTCTCCATCGTTCGATACCGCCGACCCCTTCTCCTCTCAAATCGCATTTTCTCGTTTCTTCACCGATTTTGGTGATTCAAGTGCCTAGATTCATTAGATTTTCACTCTCTATCTCCTTCTAGCATTTGTTTCTCAGATCAGCAAAGGTATGTACTCGAAATCCCGCCTTTTCAATCCGATTTTTAGGTTTAAAATTTGTGTGATTCCACTCTTTAGCACTTGTTTTTCTTGACAATGGTCATTTGCTGAGATGCTCTAGACTAGTTTCACACATTGCCTTATATTCAATTGCCCTTAATTTCATGAATTGGATGATTTGGATTGTGGATATGCGATGAAACTGGAATTGGCCCAGGGTGTCGATCAATACCCCCTGGTATCGATCGACACCATGCGAGTTTGAAGATAAGAATTTTCTGTGATTGCTGAGAGGTGTTGGATTTATGATGTGTCCTTATGTCTTTGTTTGCAGATGACATCTAAGTCCAAGAGAGCCAGGACTACAGGCGCATCGAGCTCTAACCCGTCTACTACGGATATTCCTGCAGCCCCACGCAGAAGTCATTGGCCTAAGCTGAACGAGAAGGCCAAGATCCCCTGCCACCGCGATTGGGATGGACAGGAGAAGACGTACGCCTTAAGTGATGACACCGCCTTTAGACCCATTTCTGAGGAGTGGGACGATTTCGACACGCTATTCTACAACGCGTGGTTGGGTGTTACCATCGAGCCCACCAGGTTTGTGGATGGAGTTTCCCTGCATCAGCTGGGTCTCGACTCGGATTTGGCTCGTCTGCTTGAGCGGATTGGTTTCGGTCACATGGCTACACGGCAGCATGACCTCTACCCTGACTTGGTTCGTCAGTTCATGGCGACCTCTCGCATTAGCTATTCAGACAAGGTTCTGCGAGACGCACAGGGTGGCACCTTATCTTTCATGGCTCGCGGAGTGAGGCACAGGATTTCATTCCCTGACCTCTGTGATCTCTATGGTTTTCGGAGGGATCGCAGGAGGATTGCCCTTCCAGCTGCCCATCCAAACATACGTGGATTTTGGGCATGGTTTGGGAATGGTGTCTATGATTCTAAGATGTCCACTCAGATGGACATTCGACATCCGGTTCTGTGATGCTTTGTTAGTATCCTGAGCACTACTCTCATGTGCAAGATTGAACCTAACAAGATGAGAGTGTCTGAGCTTCTGCTGTTGTTTCTGGCTGTCAGGAACATCATCCCTGAGCAGGATTTTGAGTGGCCTGAGTTGTAAGATGTCAACCTTGGGGCTGTCTTTGCACATCATCTTGTCTCTCTGAAGACCAAACCATTCACAGGGACGAGCACGAAGAAGGAGTCAGTTGGTAGTCTTCTGACACCTATCTTCCAGCACCTCGGGATCAGTACTACGAGTTGCTCGATAATCACTGCGCGTCGGTACATGGACGAGGCTCATATGAGGAACCTTAAGTGGTTGAAACCCGGGAGGAAGTGGATCCTTAACAGATCTGATGGGAGCTTTCTGGTGCAGCTACCTGCTAGGGATCTGACAGACGTATCTGAGGATCCTACTCTGCTTCGTTTCGAGCCTCCTGCGAACCTCCTGACTTCGATCTCTACGACTCGACGACAGGTTCGTCCTCCTGCTGATATCCCATCTACTTCACGTCAGAGAGGACGTACACAGGCTGCACCGTGTCCACCTATTCATGAGCCACAGTGGCCTGAGGACACAGATTTCCCGATGGAACCCGCTCCTTTCCAGAGATTTATGATAGCAAGCATGAAGAGCATATGGGCTGTTGTTCGCTGTCGTTGCACGACTACCACGGATGCTGATCCATCGTCCCAGCCTGGACCTTCACATACACCTGCTGCAGACCATGAGAGCGATTCCGAGGAGACGCATGATTAGTCTTATCTGATCTTCACGTTTGTATTTTTATTTCTTTTTCTTTTTCTTTTCTGTTGAACTTATATCAGGGTTTGTTTTTACATTTGAACTTCTCTGGATTTATGTTTGATCTATCATGTTGCTTTTAACCTATTTTTGAGTGTTCCTAACAGTGCTAACTTCTAACACAATGGAACGCTTTCCCTGGTTCAGCAACTCGTCACCTTTGATTTTTAATCATTGAGTCGACATACAGTTGGTATCGATCGATACTGCCTAGTATCGATCGATACCCTGTAAAGGTACGGTTCCTAATTTTCATAATCCACTCAGTTCATGTGTTTTCATTCACCAACTTTAGGCTAGATCACACTGGGGACAGTGTTGTTCAAGTCTGGGGGAGGTGTCTGCTGACATTGTGTTTGTTTTTCTTAGAGTCAGTCGTTTTATCGAGTCAAAATTATTTTATTGAGTCAAAACTTGTTAGAGATAATGATCATGTGCTTGAACCTATTGATTTGATTTTGTTTTTGAGTGCACAGTGTTACAGGATCAGTTCTAGATCGACTAATGAAAAATCCAAAGACTGACCAGTTGACTAGAAAACATCCATGTCTCCAGCAGAGTTCTTCTGAAGCCTGAGCCCAATTTTTGCACTTCATCAATGTGGTTAGTGTTTTTAGAGCTTGATTCATCATTCATATCTGATAAAGGAACCCATGTGTTTAGTTATAGTATCTCTCTCCCCTGTTATAAGTTGATAGATAAGAGCATAAAAGATTGAAATGATTTTCTTCTGAGTAGAGGGTTAGGAAAATTTCCAGCGATCCCATTATTCTACTTAAGAGGGAATGATCACACAAAGGATTGGAAGCGAGGCTAGGATTTTCCTATGATGCCATTATTCGCCTACATCCTTTGATACATAGAGAGGGAAGAACCGGGGATTTGGTGGAAAAGACCATCAATACTCGCGTCTCATACCTTGATATGTATATGCAAAGCTGAAAAAAAAAAAAAACATAATAAGAAATAAGTCTGGGGGAGAGCAATTGATACAAAAAGTGTGAAAAGGGTGGTTCCTTGTCATGATATTGTCTGGTAAAGAATCTATAAGGTTCTTGAACATTGGCTGCAGTGATGAAACTGGTAATGAAGGTTTTATTTGAACAATGCTGTGGGATAATGTGTGGAGTCTGGGAAAGCTGCGAATGTCTACGGAGAAGTACATGGTGATTAGATCAAAAGCTGATTTGGTGACATTTGGGTACTTGGAAAGAAGGTCATTTCGATGGTTCATGAACAGGTGAGTCTCCGCGTTTTCAAACCTCTTTTTCTGGTTAAGTCTTCTACTTGCTTGAGGGCAAGCAAAGGCTAAGTCTGGGGGAGTTGATATATCATGGTTTTTACCCTATTTAAGCCATGATATAAGTCCTTTTTATAGAGTCTTTCTAGTGTTTTGTAGTTCTTTAGAGTCTTTTACAGGTTCCAGCACGTTTGGAGCATTATTGGAATTATTGGAGCTTTCTGGAACAGTTTGGAGCAAAAGCTGAAGTCGTGTTGCTGAACACCTGATTTCACGACAAGCATCGATCGATACCCCCTGGTATCGATCGATACTCTTCGAAGCTGACACGACATGCGATTTTAATGAAGAGTTGAAGAATTGCAACTTGGTCTAGAAGTCTTTAATAATTACAAGAAGACCCAATTCGTGTTTTAGGTTATTTATAGGATTTTTACAGCCACTTGTAGGCTAAGCTTGATTTTTATATACTTTGATTTGAGACAAGTCTGAATATCCCTTCGTCCGAGATCAGATCTTAAAACCTCTTGTTATTCTTATTTTCTATTGATGATTTATTCAGTTATGTTGATTGTTTCATTCACCATGTCTGAGTAGATCCACTTTAGGTTTAGGGTTTTCTCATAAAGGATTTCTTTGAATGCTAGGTTAATTATCTGTTTAGGATTCACTATCTGAATTAGTTCTTCACCATAGGTTGTTCACAAAGCTAATTCTAGGTTGACGAATCTGGAACTTAGATCTTAGGATAATTGATTAGGCATGAGAGTGCGATTAATTACCTGATAGAACCTTAGGTGAGCAAATTGATTATTCGCAAAGAGATTTGGTTTAATTGATTTGTGAACATATCAAACCTGATTTTAAAGCTGGTTTAGACTTTAGGATTCGCAAAGAGATTTGGAATTCCTAGGATTTAGATTTAGATAGTTTTCGCAACGAGAGTTGGTTAGCTATATTTTAGTGATTTGAGTTCAAGAACCGTGCATTAATCTGAATCCTGTTAGTTAATTTAGCTGCATTCATTGATTTCCTGAGAAGAATTCTGGGCCTATATTCTCCCAATTGAATTACAACTCTTTTAATTTCTGCATTGCTTTTAATTACATCTGTTCACTTAGCGTAATTCAGCATCTAGAATCTATTGTGTGTTTCTGTGAGTCCTTGTGTTCGACCCCTAGCTATACTACGACAACTGCTTTAGTATCTGAATAGGGTATTAATTTGAGCATATCACCTACCGTATACGATTGGACAGTTCCTAGCGGCCAAGGCCAACCGAGACGCCGAGGCAGAGCGTACACGACTACTTCAACAATCACAGGCCCGTGCACCATCCGCGAGTTTGTCTCATGAACACAGACCATAATACGGAGCCATGGAGAAGAAGATAGCACGACAAGAGAGACGATGCATGCGCATGATGCGTTTTCTCGAAGAGCAACACCAGTTCGATGGCGACACGCCCGACTCTGAGACATATGGCTTAGGCGACGCCTAGCCATGTACTTCACCACCACGGTTTAATCGATCTCTTTCACCTTATCTTTTTATTTAATGATTTTA
The DNA here is from genome assembly GCA_002933935.1 of Eutrema yunnanense. Classification (NCBI taxonomy): domain Eukaryota; kingdom Viridiplantae; phylum Streptophyta; class Magnoliopsida; order Brassicales; family Brassicaceae; genus Eutrema; species Eutrema yunnanense. Next base: position 302,705 of record PKML01043777.1, read on the forward strand.
CCATCCTTTCACCAACTTTTTCACACTGAGGACAGTTGATATGCTTGATTTTTACCGTTTTCTAACACATGTTTTGGTGTTCCTTTTGAGTATTTTACCGAGTCAAAGCTTGCTTTTAGAGTCTTTAAGTCCTTTATTGAGTCATTTCAGGTAAAAAGGCGATTTAGGCTGACTTGGAGGAAAACAAGGCATTTTGGTTGCAAAAGGTGAGACTGGGAATGCAGAGTTATGCATAAGCGTCTGACATTTGGCATTCTTTGAAGTTATACCCGATTTACTGAAGACAGGTCAATCTGCCTCACAGAATAAGCATGCGCGGAACAGGGAGGTTAGAATCGATCGATGCAGCCTTGCATCGATCGATGATCATGTCCACAAACTTCAAAATCGACCGATGCACACTTGCATCGATCGATGCATTTCCAGAACGAGAAAAAGGCAGTTTATGCAGTTTCTAAACTTCCTATTTTTCCCCAGAATCATCCTAACTTAATCTAATTCGACCCAATACCTATATATACCTATTTTTTAGCCTCTTTAAAGGCTAAGCTTTCATTTTCTTAGACACCTTTCATCTCTTTCAATTGTATGCTTGGGAGAAGATCTCTGAACCTCTTCTGACAAATTTGGAGAAGATTTATGAACCCTCTTATTATCTATTGAATTTCTTATGATATCTCTCATATCTCTTTGCTTATTTTATGCAACTATGTGTGAGTAGATTCCATAGTTAGGTTTCAGGTTTCAACGGGATCCATGAATCATTGAATTAGACACAAATAAGGATTTATCTTTTGTGGTTTTTGCTTATTGTTGTGTTTATTGCTTAGGCTTAAATTGACTGCTTAGTCTCTGAAATAGGGATTAATCTATACCACGGAAGTGTCGTAGGTTGCTAGAAAGAACATAAGAGAGTGAATTGTCCTTAGCCTACGGTAGTTGATGTTAAGGAGATTCGTGAACATATTGAACCTGCTCAATAATGCTGATATAGAATTCTATGCCAACGGAAGTTAGGATTTTAGGTTGCTAGGTTAAGTAATCAATGCCACGGAAGTGGATTGGTTAGATATTTATGTTTGAGTTTGAAACTTGGGTTTATTCATTCCCTGAAAAGTTGTCTGATTCGTGATTTTTGGATTCCTGAGAATAAACCCTTGACCTAACGCTTTTTCTTTATTAAATTTACATCGTCTTAATTGCTTTCGTTACTTTTCTAAAACTAACCATATTCTTGTCTTAACTTAATTTCATAATTATGAGAATTTTAGTGTAACCTTGGTCTCTGTGGATTTGATCCTAAAGTACTTCATTGACAACCGTTACGATTGCGGTAGTGTGAACTTTAATTATTAATTGACTACGTGGTAAAACACCTGAATAAACACTGTGATTTAAGTCTGGGGGAGGATGTTTATCTATTACTAATATATTTTTCTTGTTTTGGATCTTTTTAATTCTCGCTGAAATTTTAAGACCTCGTGTAGTATGTTTTTTAAGTATTTTTCAGGAACATAAGAACAAAATCTATGATGATATAGACCAGTGTGCTTCTACGCTATTTTCTCGTGCTATCTCTTTTGTGGTTTAGTACTAGACAAGGCGGTAGCTAGAGTGCTTTCAATGCGACATTCCCAAACCATAGAAATTCTTTCTGACAGGATATACTAGCTCGTTATATTTGAACTTAATCTATATTTAATTTTCTTATCAATTGTTTTAGGCGAGATAACAAGTCATACATCTAAGACAACTTTTTCATTTTTACCACTCTTTGTTGTCCTAGATGGCCGATTCATTTTTAGCTGGTACCCCACCCGAAACTTAACCTTTGTTCAAACCTCATGCAACCCTCTTTGTATCTTATGTGCATATATGTGTAAAAACACCGGAGAGGGAGGAACAACACAGTTTTCAGTCACACGAGAAGATGAATGACTAGACAAATTCAGTTGTGGAGGTATCGACAAATCAAGCTAAAAAGTTGCCTTGAAAACTGTTTGTAACTGGTAATTTTCGTATTCTCTAAGAGCATCTCCAATGGTTGCCTCTCTATTTCATTCTAAATATAGAGTTCTCTATAAATAGAGAAGGGGTTTACTCCAATGGTCACCTCTATATTTCACTCTAAAATTAAATAATTCAAATATATTCTATCTATTAATTGCTTACAAGACCTTTTACTTTTAAAAAATTTAAAACTCTTCTATGTATATTATTTCTTAATAATAGTTCAACATAATCATATTTTTTAAATTCTATTAATTAAAAATAGTTCAACATAATCATATTTTTTTAACGGTAATTATTTTGGGATTTTTATCTTTAATTTTTAGTATTAATTATGTGTTTTTAATTATATTGTTTGTTATCTCATTGTATTTTTTTAATATAATATTTGTAGTTGTTGCATTTTTAAAATTTAAATGATTATATAACGAGTTATTGTTAAGATAGTTTTAATTAAGTATAATATTGTTTGTTATTCCATTGTTTAGGTATAAAATGAAAAAGTATGAAAAGTAGAGGATCATTTTGTAAATAAAAAGTTATACTCTAAAAATAGAGATATGAATAGTGTTACTCCAAATATAGAGATACACTGTTGATTTCTCTATTTTTAGAGTTAGATATAGAGTACCATTGGAGATGATTTTACTCTAAAAAAAGAGTTTAGAGGCAAGAATAGAGTACCATTGGAGATGCTCTAAGGCCTTTCCCCTTTCTGAAAAAAAAAAACCGAAAGGAAAGAAAATAAAAGCCTAAGAGTCTTAGAGTAGTCTATATTTTTACCAAGGCAACTATGTTTCCATAAGTGAGGAGCAAGAAACCGTTCGAATCATTACCCGGAAAAAAATCCAAGTCCGGGGGAACGACAGAAAAATTCTGTCAAAGGGAGAAGAGTCCCGACGAAGGAGAAGTTTTGCAACAACACTTATGCGAGCAAGGAGTGACTGAAAACTATAGGTACCAACAGCTCCATCCTCTCTTGCTTTTTTTGCATAATATCTAGCATCCTCCGAAGAAAATACGATAACCCGAAACACTTTTAGCCTCACCCCTAAATTGTCCTTAAATGCCTGGCATCGATTGTCTTATCTAATAATTTTGGTAAGAATCACACAATCTTTAATGAATGTTAAGAGCTAGTTGACAGAAAGTTATAATCTATGTGGTTAGACTTTTGCATGACGGATATCGTGGATTAGCATTGTAGTACTTTGGTGAGAATTTTCTAGACTAAGCGCGATTGATGCATTACGTTGGCTATGGTTTAGAAGGACGGTCACTGATAATTTTGTTAGTTCCTATATTTTCGAAAACCTCTTTCCGAGTTTAGATTTATGTTTTGTTTGAGGACAAACAAAGATCTAAGTATGGGGGAGTTGATAACACCGGTTTTTGACCATTTTTATGGATCACTTTCATATTCTTTTGCAGGTATTTTTACTCCATTTTCAAAGGTTTTCAAGTGATTTTCATATTTTAGAGATTTGAAAGACGTTTCAGGTAACTCGGGATAAAAGAATGAATTTCAGAGCAAAATTATGTTTTGGATAAACTTGGACCGTCAAGAAGGCTTATAGCTAATGGAGACCTTTTCACCGTCTGATCATCCCTAAATTTGGACACAACAAAGTAGAGACAACTAACTTTCAAATGCAATTGGATTGGAGGCAATCCAATGGTTGGATCCTTAAATATACATGAAGCTCTGAAGACAGATGAAGCTGTCCCGAAGAGAAGCCCACCGCGCCTGGAGGAGCAGGAGCTGCTGCCAGGAGGCATTTCGCCACTCCTGGAGAGTCTCCACCCGCGGCCAAGAGGTGTTTCGCCACTGCCAGAGAGCCCGCACCGGCGGCCAGGACCCTGCGCGACCAAATCGACTTGTTTCTTCACCGAGGTCAAAACTGTCATTTCACACCAAACCCTAAACGAAGATTACCTCTATAAATACTTATTTTATGCCTCTTAGACAGTCACGTTAGATTATTTTCACGCTTATTAGCAGAGACAAACCCCAAGCAACTTGTGTTCTTGGTTTTTCAAGGATTGGAAAAATGATTCTTCATCGGTGTTCTTCGATAGAGAAGCTTTCTCCATCCGTTTTTATGCATTATTTTCTTTGGAAATTTTTGAATATGTTTACCTCAGCTATGGCTGAGTAATTCTCTTGTTGGGTGAAAGGGGTTTGAAGGAGAACTTATGGTTCGATTTTTATTAGGTTTTTAGTCTAGGATAGCGATTAGGGTTCTTCGTTCTATCCTTGTTGTTAATGCGTTGCTTGACTAACCATCTTAGCAACTGATATTAGGCGTTTTAGAGCCACGAGAGTGTTGTATCTAATCGCTAGACCTAGGGTAGACGAGCAAATCCGTCGTAAGATTTCAAACGTAAACGACCTTTGAGAGTATCATTCACTTCTTGCGCGGGCAGAGATGAAAGCTACCATCCGAGTACTGAAGTGAGTAGGTGTATAGGATTACGGGAGTAGACTACACGCAGCGTACTGATAACACCGTATTTTTGCCCGTTTTGATATATATTTTAGAACACTTTAATAAGTGTTCCACTTGATTTTCTATGCTTTTATTACGGGTTTCGCATGTTTGCGATTTAAGACTCTTTTCAGGTAACTCATGATAAAAGAGTGCATTTCGGAACAAAAGTACGCTTTTGGATAAACTTGGACCGTCAAGAAGTCTTGCAATCAAAGGAGACCTTTTCACCGCCTGATCATCACCAAATTTGGATACAACAAAGTAGAGACAACCATCTTTCAAATGCAAGTGGATTGGGGACAATTCAACAGTTGGATCCTTAATTATACCGAAGCACTAAAGACCGACGAAGCTGCCCAAAGAAATAGTCCATCGCGGGTTGAGGAGCCGGACCCGCGGCCAAGCACCATTCCGCCCCCTGGAGCAGCCTAAGCCCAGTTTGCCACGGCCAGAAGCAACGGACCCGCGGCCAAGCCTAATTCCGCCCAAGACGAGTCGTTTCTTCGCTCGAGGCCAAAACCAACTTTTCGCGTCAAACCCTAAAACGACCCAAACATGTTGAAGACCTATAAATACTTGTTTTAGACAGCAATTCCGTGGCAACTATTGCACAACCTTCTACACACTAGTTTTTGCTTTCATTCTTGTACTCTTGCATCGAGATTTTCGGGATTGGTGAGGAGGATTCTCACCGAGGTTAGTTCTTGTTCGTGAGGCTTCTTCACCAATCTTATGCTTAATTTAATCATGTATTTTTCCAGTATGTTTGAGTAGTTTAGATTGTTGGGTTTAAGGGATTATCGAGGTGAATTCTATGTTCGATAAGGATTTCACTCGGTAAACCCTAGCCGATTTCTAGAGCTCTTCTTGTGGAAAGTTGTTAATGCATGAATCTAGTGTCATGAACTAGAGGTTGATAGGGGGAGTTTAGAACCACAAAAGTGTTGCATCTAATCACCAGCTAAGTTCATCCACAAGGCATGTGCATCGTAAGATTTTGAAAGTATACTTACGGAGTTCCGTGAACCTATGGACCCACTAGCATATCACTACCTTTGATTGAATCGAGCATACCCCGAGATATTCCTCTCGACCCAGCAACGTTTTAGAATAAGTTACACCGTTTTAGATAGGTTTAGTTTCTCTTAGCATTTGTTTAGTACTTAAAATTTCCTTAGTTTATAGTAGCCATCTGCCGCGGGTGGGGTGGCTCCAGGGGCGGCACACTACAAGAAAACAGCGTTTTTACGACTACAACTGGCGACTAAACAATTAGTCGCTAAACGTTGCGACTAAGTAGCCACTATTGACCGACAATTTAGCGACTAATAATATTTGGTCGTAATTGAGTCGCTATTTTACGACCCAACCATACTGTCGCTATAGTAGTCGCTAAATGACGACTAATATGCGACTACATTGCAGACGCTAAATAATAGTCGTCTAATAGTCGCTAAATTAGCGACCAATATGCGATTATTTCGGCGGGTCGCTGATTTACGACTAAATTACGACTAATTTTCCGACGGGTAACAAGAGTCGCATAATACTCGCTATTTGGCGATCAATATACGACTATTTGGGAGGGTCGCATAGCAGTCGGTAATTTGTCGTAAAGACCGGTGAAAACACGTGTTATTCGTTTTGGGGTTGGTGTAACGATTTTATGCGACTAGAAGATGTAGTCGCCTTTTAGACGCCGTGTAGTAGCTATGTAGTCGGCAGAAATGTCTATATAAGCTCAATTAATCCCATTTCTCCTCCTCATTCGATCTTCAACACAAATTCAAACGTATATCTTCTCTTCATTATATTTTCCAGTTATATAATGTCGGGAAATCCTAATTGTAATAATTTCCGGGAGTGGATGTATAAGAGATTCGATGAAGAGACGGGAAATTTCTCGGAAGAGTTCAGAACGGGGGTGGATGGATTCATGACATTTGCAAATAGCCAGCCTCTATCACAGAGTAATGGCGGTAAGTTTTTCTGCCCTTGTAGTGTTTGCAAGAACGAGAAATTTATCCCGGGGACAAGAATTTGGAATCATCTTTATAGCAGAGGGTTTATGCCAGATTATTATGTTTGGTATAAGCATGGAGAAGAAATCAATATGGATTTAGGATCGAGTTATGTTGATACGCCATATATAAGTGGGAGTGAAAATGTGGGAGTTGTAGTAGAAGATAGATATGTGGATATGGTGAATGATGCATTTCGGCATAACGTGAGTTTTGATAACTATCTTCAGGATGGTAGTTATCAGAATGTAGAAGAACTGGTACGTAACCATTCAAAGAAATTTTACGACTTGTTAGAAGGTGCAAAGAATCCATTATACGATGGTTGTCGTGAAGGTCACTCGCAGTTATCATTAGCTGCTCGAGTCATACAAAATAAGGCAGAATATAATATGAGTGAAAAGTTAGTCGATTCGGTTTGCAAAATCTTGACAGACTATTTACCAGCAGGAAACAAGTCAACCGGATCACATTACGAGACAGAAAAATTGATGCGCAATTTAGGCCTCCCATATCATACAATTGATGTTTGTATTAACAATTGTATGATCTTCTGGAAAGAGGACGAGAAGGAAGATAGATGTTTGTTTTGTGGTGCACAAAGATGGAAGCCTAAGAACGACCGACGTAGAACCAAAGTACCATACAGTCGTATGTGGTATCTACATATTGCTGACAGATTGAAGAGAATGTATCAGAGCCTGAAGACTGCATCGGCAATGAGATGGCATGCCGAGCACCAATCAAAGGAGGGAGAAATGTGTCATCCTTCTGATGCGGCAGAGTGGAGATATTTTCAAGATCAAAATCCCCGGTTTGCCGGAGAACCTCGTAACGTTTATCTTGGATTATGTACCGATGGGTTCAATCCATTTGGCATGTCTCGTAATCATTCGCTGTGGCCCGTGATCTTGACTCCATATAATTTATCCCCTTGTATGTGCATGAATACAGAGTATTTATTTCTTACAATTCTGAATTCTGGGCCAAATCATCCGCGAGCTAGTCTCGGTATCTTCCTCCGACCTCTTATTGAGGAGTTAAAAGAGTTGTGGTCTAATGGGGTCGATGCATACGATGTGTCCTTGAATCAAAATTTCAATCTAAAAGCAGTGCTAATGTGGACGATAAGCGATTTTCCGGCGTATAGCATGTTATCCGGATGGACAACCCATGGTAAATTGTCTTGTCCAATTTGCATGGAAGATACAAAGTCTTTTTATCTACCTAAGGGAAGGAAGACGTGTTGGTTTGATTGTCACCGAAGATTTCTTCCTCATGGTCATCCAATGAGGAGGAATAAAAAAGACTTCCTTAAGGGAAAAGACGCGTCGAGAGAGTATCCACCGCAGTCTTTGACCTGTGAGCAAGTTTATTTCGAGCGACTAGCTGGTGTAAATCCATCAAAAACAAAGGACGTCGGTGGAAACGAGCACGAGAAGAAGAAGTCAGGCTACGGAAAGCAACATAACTGGCACAAGGAAAGTATATTCTGGGAGATACCGTACTGGAGGGACCTCAATCTCAGACATTGTCTTGATGTGATGCATATAGAGAAGAATTTTTTTGACAACATCATGAATACTCTTATGAGTGTGAAGGGTAAATCGAAAGACAACATCATGTCAAGATTGGATATTGAACAATTTTGTTATCGACCACACTTACATATTGATAGTGATGGTAAAGCTCCTTTCCCAGCCTTCACATTGACAGAAGAAGCCAGAAAAAGTTTACTAGAATGTGTGAAACATGCAGTTAAATTCCCAGATGGTTATTCCTCAGACTTAGCGACTTGTGTTGATATGAACAACCAAAAGTTGTCAGGCATGAAGAGTCATGACTGCCATGTTTTTATGGAGCGGTTACTTCCATTTATCTTTGCAGACCTCCTAGACCGGAATGTCCACCTTGTGTTATCAGGTACTAATTATTTAATTACGACTATGTCTATAAATAATTATGATTAGTAATTTATATATTAACCGCTCCGTAATTTTCACGTATATTGTAGGGGTTGGTACATTTTTCCGGGACTTATGTTCGAGAACTTTGCATAACAATCGCGTTCAAATTCTAAAACATAACATAGTTTTGATCCTATGCAATTTGGAAAAGATATTTCCACCTTCATTTTTCGATGTGATGGAGCACCTGCCTGTACATCTCCCCTATGAAGCTGAATTAGGAGGCCCTGTCCAATATAGGTGGATGTATCCTTTTGAAAGGTTTTTCAAAAAGTTGAAAGGGAAAGCAAAGAACAAAAGATATGCGGCAGGATCGATTATTGAATCATATATCAATGACGAGATTGCTTATTTCTCAGAGCACTACTTTGCCGCGAATATACAAACGAAATCAAGGTAAATGCTAAAGTCAATCACTTCATGTCCACAATGCCATTGATATTGTATACACATGCTATGTATTTTAATGTGAATTACTTTTCACTCATTCGGCCAGGTTAACAAGATTCGATCAAGGTGAAGTCCCCGTATATCATGTTCCTGGGGTACCTTCTATATTTACGCAAGTAGGCCGTCCAAGTGGAGAAATGCAAGAAATATGGCTCTCGGAAAGAGATTATCAATGCGCACATGCATATGTTTTACGAAATTGTGACTATTTTCAGCCAATTGAGAGGTATATATAAGTTGGCATCTCTCGCACCATGTGTTTTAATATATATTCCACTATATTAATTCATTTTTGTGTTGGTCTTGTATAGTATGTTCGAGGACTATATTTCTGCAAAATACACAGGATTATCCGAAAAAGAACTCTCCGCGAAAAGAGCTGACGAATATCATATATGGGTGAAAGAATATGTATGTCTAAATAATATTCATAACTACGCATACATTTCTACTTATAAATATTGATGCTATTGTTTATATATATGCAGGTTGCTTACTGGAACGCCAGGGCTAGTTCAAGATATAGTACATGGACCTTTGAATAAGGCCAAAACATGGCCAATGTATTTTACAAGAGACTATTTGTTTCATACGCAAAATCACGGCGCTGGACGAAAGACATGTAACTATGGGATATGTGTTAAAGGTGTAAATTACAGTGATGCATCTGATGAAGCGGATTTCAATGGGACCTTAACTGATATCATAGAACTCGAGTACGAGGGGATGGTCAATTTGAGAATCACACTTTTTAAGTGTAATTGGTATGACCCTGTTATCGGTAGACGCACTCGGAGCGCAATGGTGGCGGTAAAACGAAAATGATGATGATGTATTGATGACTACAATTGACGATCTCGAACTCGACAATTTCGTACAAGGAGTAAACCCAATAAACCTCGATTACGATGTCGGAGATGCAGAACCAGAAGATGAATTTCGGTGTAATTTGTCGTCTTCTGATGAAGAACCAGATGACGAAGAACCGTACTAATTAACTATATTACTTATGTGACAATGTTAATTATGTTATTTATGTCAAATTAAGAGAACTAAAATTCTATAAATTTGTCGTTTACATTTTTAAAATTATTGTCAACATCATTTAAATTTTGATCTTTGTACCAATGCCCCTAACCAAACCGGTTCAGTCAATTACAGTCAATTACAACACGTAAACCTTACACGTAAACCGGTTCAGTCAATTACAATTTTATTACAATATTAACATGACAGTTTAATCTTACACTTAATTGGTTTCTGCCTAGTTACAATATCTCTCAAAAGTTTGTGTACATGACAGTTTAATCTTAACGATGCAACTGTTCCCGACTTTTTAGGCTTCCTCGACTCTTCCCCTTCGAAACTCTTCGGTTTCTGCCTAGTTACAATATATCTCAAAAGTTTTCCTACACTTAATCATTGCCATTTTGAAAAATGGGACGTGTAAATGACAGTTGAGAATCTTACCCACGCAACTGTATCTGCCTTTTTAGCCTTTCTCGACTCTCCGGCTTCTAAACTCTTCGGCAACCCCTAAAAGTTACATATTTTCCTCCTGAAAAAGAAAAATATACTTAGAACTCCCAAAAAATCTGAAGAACTGCAGAAATGGCAACCCAAGCTTCCCACTTACTATCACAAATCAACAAAAAAAAAAAACTCCTTGGAATCTGAAAGTGAAGATCCTGCGTGCTTGGACCAGAGACTGGGATTTGTCTGGACCATCTCTGCACCTACTACTTTGTGATGAAGAGGTAGCTTAATCTATCTTCTATTCTTTTATAGTGCTTCTAAAAACTAACTATTTTGTCTTCAAGGAACAAGAATAGAAGTAGACGTTTCTGGTTCTCAGACATTGAGAAAGTTTTCTTGGGTGAAGCACTTTGAACGGTACTGGTTCTCACTAAAGGGTTTTTATGTGAGGTTTGCCGATATTCTTGGCAAAACCAATCGCCACACCTATCAAATTTATTTCATGGATGACACCGAGTGCACCTTGCTCAAAGATCTCCCAAACTACTCAAATTTCTTGGTTTTCACTCCCATCCTCGAGATCACCCAAGGCACTGTCCCAGAACGCTATCCTATAGGTATCATCACCCGAGGCACTGTCACTATTCAAATATGTTGTAGTGTTTATAAAGTAACATATTTTTGTTGTTATAGACGTTCTAGGAGTAATAACTTGGGTTGGAAAGAAGGAAAGAAGATGGTCGGATGAATCATCTTATCAGATTGCAAGGATGAAATCAAGTGTTGAGTTTACTATCCGTGACAGAGAGTAAGTGAAATCTAACTCTCAAGTTTGGCATATGGTGATTTGGTTGACAACGCTATATCATATATGCATGTCAGGTTTAATGGGTTAGAGTGTGTGGCATATGGTGCTTTGGCTGACTTCATATCCTCAAGTTTTACAAGTGCTAATGATTGGCACATTTTATGTGTTCTACGCTGTTTCCGTGTACAAAACTTCTGCGGTCAGTTTATCTTGTTAATCGTTGTCTATTTTCTGTTTTATCTATGACCTTACTAACAACCTCAAACTCTTTCAACTATAGGTCATTCCTGGCTAACAGCACAAGAAGGGCTTTCAAATATAGAGGCTGAAGATTATAGTATCCCACAACTCTACTCATTTATGAATGGGTAAGATCAATGTTTATGACCTGAAACGCAGATTATAGTTTCAGATTATAGGGCATAAACTGTAATCTGAGTTTGCAGGCTGCGTATAGTTTCTGATTATAGGACAGAAGTGAGGTTGAACATTATAGTTTCAGAAGTGAGGTTGAACATTAAAGTTTCAGAAGTTTATGGTTTCAGATTATAGTTTGCAGGTTGCTTATAGTTTCTGAGTTTGCAGGTTGATGTTGATTTGAGTTTGAATATTATAGTTTCAGATTTGATGTGTTTACTAAATTTGAAAACCTTTAAATGTTTACAGGTACCCTTATCCTCTACCTGAAAGATACAGCAATGAACACAAGATTGGATTTAAGCCATTACACCTTTAAATCCTGCTTCATCTTATCTTGTTCATTTTTTCGAATTCCCGGATATTTTGGTTAATGTTGTTATTTGGATATTTCGTTGGTCTTGAACTAAAAACTTATTTCGGATGTTGTTGTTATTTGAACTAATTCTGTTTTCAAGTCTTTCTATTTTCAAGTACTTATGTTTGCAAGTACTCAAGCAAAGTAGACATTAAAACAGGAATGATTGCGGTCGGAATTTTACCAGGAATGATCTTGTATGGTTTTCCATTGTAGATCCACTGGAAGGAACACTCTAAGCATCTGTTTGGTCTGGTTGTCGTAGCCGTGAATCCTCTTCTCCGACAACAACAAATTGGCCTAACAACAAAAGAAGTTTCAGAATTTCAGAAATAAAACAAAATCATACCTAAAGAGTCTTAGGTAGTCGATATTTTTAAACCAAGGCAACCATGTCCGTTCGTGAAAAGTTGGACGCCATCGATTCATAACCCGGAGAAAAATCTAAGTCTGGGGGAATGGCAGAAAAGTTTTGTCAAAGAGAAAAAAGTTCCGGAGAAGGAGGAGTTCGCAGCAACATCTAAGCATAGAAGAAGTGACTTGAAATTGTGGATTTCAACATCTTTATCCTCTCTTGTTGTTTTGCATAATATCTTGCATCCTCCGATGAAATTACGGTAACCCAAAACACTTTTAATCTCACCTCTAAAAGCCTTAATTACTTTGCCTCATCAGTCTTGGTTAGTACTTTTGATGAGAATCACACAAATTTTTTAATGAATGTTAGGTCTAAATGGTTAGATTTTCGCATGACATATACAGTGGACTATCGTTGCAGTACTTTGGTGAGAATTTTCTAGATTGAGTCCCGATTGGTGCATCACGTTGGTTATGGTTTAAAAGGACGGTCACTGAGATATTGTTTGTCCTTCCGTTTTTAACATTCCTTCCAAACTTTTATTTCTGTTTTGTTTGAGGACAAACAAATATCTAAGTATGGGGGAGTTTGACCATTTTTATGGGTCATTTTAATATCTTTTCAAGGTGTTTTATCTCCGTTTTAAATGGTTTTTATGTGATTTCTATGTTATAGAGTTTTAAAAGACATTTTAGGTAACTTGGACCAAAAAAATGCATTTGGAGCAACATTGCGTTTTTGGATAAATTTGGACTGTCAGAAGTCTTGTAAGACATTAAGACTTTCTCACCGTCTGATCATCCCAAAATTTTGATACAACAAAGAAGAGACAACCAGGTTTCACGTACAACTGGTTTGGAGACATTCCAACGGTTAGATCTCCAGATATTACTGGTGATATACGTTTTTGAGTGTGTTACACTCTATAACATATTAGGAGTTTAGATTTACAGATTCTAACACATCTTGACACTCTAGCACTTAGTGGATGGCGAAAACATATGGACGTGGATAGTGTTCCATTGACATAAGTGGACAATGTTCCATTGACATGTTCACATCCATATTTCCATATTATATTGTGCACAGCTCATCATTCAAATTAATTTCTAATTAGACTTCTGATTTTTTATATATATTTTTTTTTAAATTGTTTGACACCTAAACTATAGTAAAATGGATTTTAAAATAATGACAAAATATAATTATAATTCATTCTAACCAAAAAAATTGTTTTATGTCATTTCCAAATATAGAAAATACAAAACAAAACAGATGGCGGACAATAATTTGTTCCTCTCACATCTTTAATCTCTCATTCCGTCCACAACATTTATATTCACATTATAATGTACGCGCGAAGAGAAAGAGAAAGAGAGAAAGGGTTTATTGTAAATTTTGATTTCCCATAAGGGAATTCACGTCTTTTTACCATCTAATAAATGGACAATGTGCTAGAGTATCAAAATGTACTATCTAGCGCAAATATAGTGTGAAAATGAGGTGGAGTTTTTGGTGTTGAATTAATTCAACATGTTGAAATGAGGTGGAGTTTTTGGTGTTGAATTAATTCAACATGTTGAAAAATGAGAAGTGAGAGGATTTTTCACCACGTAGACCAATTAGGGAGAGGAGTATCCAACACAACTTTGCCCAGCGCGTGAGGTGAGGAGAGAGACTGGTACTAGCCACGTGTCTTTTTTTGATTCGCTTATCAGATTTTTCAGATTTTTATCTCATCCTAAATCTTTGAGATCAATGATTTCATAGTAATTATTATATATATATATATATATATATTTTAATTATACCAAAATTCATCATATTTCATACTCTATAAATATAAACTTGTTTCATTTTATTTGGACACAGAAAAAACGTTTTTTATTACCCTTTTGAAATGGATCCCAACAATAACCCTTTAAACACCCAAAATTCTACTAATTACATTTTTAACTACCCAAATCCCAACAATTATCAATTTCAAAATCAATCTTCCAAACAACCCCAAAATATACCAAATTATGGGTTTTCACCAAATTTCTTCATCCTGTCAGCTGTTCCAAACTATCGTCAATATTATGGATCGATGATGCCATATCCATCTCAAGCACCTCCTTATTCTCCAGATCCCCACCGAACTATGTCCTCTGTATATCTCCCCACGAAAGCAAAGTTATAGACTTAAATCCCCACGAAACTATGGTTCGAGACTTAAATCCCTATGAATGTTTGTTTTGACGGTTTGTGATCTAAACCGAGAACAAACCATCAAAACCTGAAATTAAACCGAACAAAAAACCCTATCCGAACTAAAAACCCCCAACCCGACCCATATATCTATCCGACTAAAATACCCAATTTTTCCAAAATCCCCAAATTGATAATTTTGAAATTTTAAGAACCCTAAAATTGATTTTGCAAATTCGATTGAATGTAATTAGATCTGGGCAACATTCATCTTTCGTTCAATCACACAACACCGCTCAAGTAATTGATATCCAATACTACAAACACTTTCGCTTTTGAAACATGAAAAAATAAATTTCCAAAACCCAATAAACATTATCACGATAATGTTTGGTTTGATATTGTAAAGTTACCCATCGATGCATTGAAACCCAAATCGTCTTCCTTCATGATCTGACTCCTGTTCTTTTCGTAGATCGAGAGATTAAGCATCACAATAACAAAATTCTCTTGCGCGATAGCGTTTTGGGATTTTCCACTCGCCGTGCACCATTGCACTATCAAGTTCTTCAGAGCTCGATTCGGAACGATCGGAGAGTCCATGAGCATTTGCTATGGACAAGTACAATGCCCTTCTTCAATCCGCCTAGCTATGGAGCTCCGATCATAAGTTTGCCCTGTAGAAATAATCACAGGATCTGTCATCAAACTATTGCCTTGAACTATTATTTCGTGGGGATTTAAGCCTCAAACTTTTTTTTCAGGGGGATTTAGGTATTTAACTTTCCTTTTGTGGGGAGATATACAGAGAGCATAATTCGGTGGGGAACTGGAGGGATATGACAATAGTTCGTGGGGAAATAGATCGTTTTCCCCAAAATCTATGATGACTTCGACCATTGTTCTTCTACGCTATTTCCTGGTGCCAACTCTTTTGTCGTTTGGTACTAAACTAGGCGGTAGCTAGAGTACTTGCAACGCGACATCCCCAGAGGATTTCGACCCATAGAGATTCTTTATGACATGATATACTAGCTCACTCTATTTGAACTTAATCTAAATTTAATTTTCTTATCAAAGGTTTTAGGCGAGACATTGAATCATAACATCTAGGATATCTTTTCCTTTTGACGACTCTTTGTTGTCATAGATGGCCAGTTCATGCATGCTTCTCTTGTTGTCTTATGTGTAGATATGTGAAAAAAACAACGCAGAGGGAGGAATGACACATTTTTCAGGCACTCGAAAAGACGAAAGACTAGATGGATTCGATTAAGGAGGTATCAACAATTTAAGTTGTTGGGGTCAGATTTCACCTGTTCGAGATTAACGATTAAGGATGATATGCTTGGTTTTTACCGTTTTCTAACACATGTTTTTGTGTTTTTTTGAGTATTTTATCGAGTCAAGATTCGTTTTTACAGTCTTTTAGTTCTTTATTTAGTTATCTCAGGTAAAGAGGCGTTTAAGGAAGAAATTGGAGTTACGTGGGCAAAAACACATGGAACAGTCCAGAAAAGAGCAAAATCAATCGATGCAACACCATCAGAAGAACCAGAATTGATCGATGCAAGGAGTGCATCGATCGATGGAGCATGCCCAGAAAGTCCAATATCGATCGAGCATGAGTGAAGCTGGTCGATGCACAATTGAAGCCGATCGATGCAACACCATCATAAGAACCATAATCGATCGATGCAAAGAGTGCATCGATCGATGGAGCATGCCCAGAAAGTCCAAAATCGATCGATGCAATATGTGCATCGATCGATGCAATATGTGTATCGATTGATGCAATATGTGTATCGATTGATGCAAGTCGTTGAGAAGAAAAATAAAATTTCTGATTTTCATGTTTTTCCCCGGAAACTGACTACTTTGACCTAATCAGCCCAGAACCCTATATATACATTATTTTAGCCGCTTTTAGGCTATCTCTCTTTTTTACTACTTTCTATTCTATGCAGATTTTTATCCATTGATATTGTAAGATTTGAAGAAGAATTTTTACATCTATATATTGAGAAAAATTGTAAACTATTTCCTCTCTTTAATTATTATTATGAGTTTCTCTCTATCTCCTTGCTTGTTCTCTGCTGCCATGTCTGAGTAGTTTCATAATTAGGTTTAGGGTTTCAACGTAATCCATGAATTATTGAATTTTGACACAGATAGGGATTTATCTTTTGAGGTTTTCTGATGCAATATCAAAAAAAATGAATCAAGGTCTTCAATATGGGTTTATTATGAGAATCCCATCCCCATAACTTCACAAAAAAAAATCAAAGGATGCATATTCAAAGTCAAAGGCTAAATTGGTGGCAAGAAGACTATTATTTGATTTAGAAAATTTTTCTCCTTTTGTTTAAATGTAAATAATTTCTTTTAATGTAATTTATTGTAAAGATCACCTTGTAAGAGCTATAAAAAGCTTAACTATTCTATTGTAAAAACATATAGAAATTTTTGGAATTTAAAAGAGAGATTTTTCTCACCCTTGAAGCTTAGGCTTTGTTTGTTTGTCATTTCTATTGTGTGTGATTCCCTAAGAAAGCAAGTGGGATCTCTGTCTTTGTGTGTGATTCACATAGACATTGATTTGTGTTCTTATCTCAAAGACTTCCGCATCTTTGAGTGGCGAACTTCAATCCGCAACAAGCTTGTCCACTTTGACATCTTGTGATCAATAAGATTGTGAGATTCAATCTTATATCATTTTGGTATCAGAGCTAAAAGCTCCTATCCTCTATTGTTTTTTTGTTTCATCTTTTTATCGAAAAATAAATTCAAAAAAAAAGGTTTTATGTTTTTGTTCTTCGATTTTATAAAAATAGTTATCCCATGGTTACAATCGGCTGAGTATCTCGTCGTTTGCATCCTCGTGTTTGCATATAAATTTTGTTCTTCATTGTTTTTGCCTTTTTGATTCGTCATCAACTGAAAAACCAAATAAAATATATGTTTCAATTTAGTTAACGTTTCGTTTCATTAAAAGAAAACCAAAAAAAAAACTTTGTTTCAATTTTTTTTGTCTTTGTTTCTATAAATCCAGAAAATCCATTAAAAAATAAATTGTTGAATTTAATCGTATTCATCTAAATTAAAAAAAGGTTTCTCATTCGTTTCAAAATTTACTTTTAAAGAAATAAAAAAAAAATACAAAAAAACTTTTTCCGTTTTCTGTTTTGCGTTCAAATAAAAAAAATAATACTATGGAGGTGAAACTCTCAAAACCATTTGAAGAGGGAGAGAATGATGCAATATCAAAAAGAGTGAATCAAGGTCTTCAATATGGGTTTATTATGAGAATCCCATCCCCATAACTTCACAAAAAAAATCAAAGGATTCAATATTCAAAGTCAAAGGCTAAATTGGTGGCAAGAAGACTATTATTTGATTTAGCAAATTTTTCTCCTTTTGTTTAAATGTAAATAATTTATTTTAATGTTATTTTATGTAAAGATCACCTTGTAAGAGCTATAAAAAGCTCAATTGTTCTATTATAAAAATATATAAAAATTTTTGGAATTTAAAACAGAGATTTTTCTCACCCTTGAAGCTTACGCTTTGTTTGCTTGTGTTTTCTATTGTGTGTGATTCCCTTAGAAAGCAAGTGGGATATCCGTCTTTGTGTGTGATTCACATAGACATTGATTCATGTTCTTATCTCAAAGACTTCTGCATCTTTGAGTGGGCTTATCCACTTTGATATCTTGTGATCAATAAGATTGTGAGATTCAATCTTATATCATTTTTGCTTATTGTTGTGTTTATTTCTTAGGCTTAATTGATCACTTAGTCTCTAATCTAGGGTTTAACCTATACCACAAAAGTGTCGTAGGTTGCTAGAAAGAACATAAGCAAGGGATTTGTCCTTAGCCAACAGAAGTTGATGTTAAGGCAATTGGTGAACATATTGAACCTATTTGTTAATGCTGGTCTAGAAATCTAGGTTCAACGGAAGTTAGAATTTTAGGTTGCTAGATTTAGTAATCAATGCCATGGAAGTGGATTTGTTAGATATTTATGTTTGAGTTTGAAACTTGTGTTTAATCATTCCCTGAATAGTTGTCTGATTCATGATCTCTGGATTCCTGCGAAAAACCCTCGACCTAACGCTTTTCTCTTATTGAATTTACACCGCTTCTATTTATTTTCATTATTTTGCAAATCAAACCTTATTATCATCTTAGCTTAATTTCATCTTGTGAGAATCGTATTGTAACCTTGGTCTATGTGGATTCGATCCTAAAGTACTACATTGACATACTGTTATGATTGCAGTAGTGTGCACATTAGTTATTAATTGACTACGTGGTAAAACACCTAAATCAATTTGGCGCCGTTCCCGGGGATCAATAGCGTTACTTTCAATTATGAATTTGAAATTTAGTCTAACATTCACTAACATATTTTTATCTCATATTCTCGTGTGTTTCAGGGACTTTCTAAGATGGATTACTACTCAGGAAACGATGGTTACTTCGATGGTCATCGATCCCCTCTCTCTCGTGAAGTTCAGAGGCGGTCGCCTATGGACCATGGACATGTTGGTCATTACATCCCGATGCCAAGTTTCTACACATATTGACCAAATCAAGCTTACTCGCACCAAAATCAGAATTGGAGCGATTTTGGACATGAAAACTATCACCATCACTACCAGCCACGCCCACAACCACCACCTCATGCCTACAATCACGTCCCCAACGAGTCTTTGGGGAAAATGATGCATGCGCTATTGAAAAATCAGCAAGAGTCCTTGTTTGAGCTTGATGCAAAGTTGGACCATATCAAAAACGATCTCAGTAGGAAATTTGATGCTATTTATGCCCAAGTACAAAAACTCGAAGAAAGGGTGAAGCAGATAAAAGAGATGCAGCTGCAACAAACCCACAAAATTGAGAAAACCCAGATTTTCATCGATCATGTCAACAAATCCATCCAACTCATGGAAAATAACTTTGAAGAGAAATTCACAAACTTGAGGGAAAGCCTCTCGACTACAGTCACAAATCTCAGTACCACTGCAAACAGAGCACACAAGGTTAGGAGAGAAATGAAAGAGATTGGCAGGCAAGGAAGAGAAACTAATTCGATCATTCATATCCTTTGCGAAGGACAAAGGCAAGCATGGTATAAGCCTCGGTGGTGAGATCTTAGACCTGATAGTGATGGTGCTAAAGAAAGGCGGTCGCCCTCTCCGTTAGCTGGTTGATGATCGAAGATGGAGTTGACTTGACACGATGGCGGTCGCTTCTTTCGTGTGGAGTCTAGTGAATGAGATGTTTGTGAAGTGAATACACGACACAGAGAGGATGGTGAGATCTCTGATACGGTGCAAGGACTTGGTCTTGGCCGAATCACACGAACAAGAACAAGAACAAGAAGAGAATTCGCTTCTCTCAAGAACTAGGGGAAGTGCGGCGTTTTTATTGATAATCAAGGTAACCAAAGATACAAGCTGCAGGGGAACCTTATAATGGCTCGTCAGCTAGGGGACCCTTAGGTCAAATTGAAACGCAAAACAAAAGAAACAAAACGCAAAAACAAAAACAAGAAATGGAAATCCCGCATCCCTAACTAAAAACAAAAGTGCATCGTTTCATTTAAAGCAAAAAAAGGAAAGTATGGCCGCGACACCTAAACTACTTGTCTTGGAGTCGTTTTGAGATGTTCCTTAGTCGTTGGTAGAGCTTGAGATACCTGCAAGGACAGTGTATAATGTAAACAGCTTACATTGATGCGAAGGGGTCCAAAAAGGTGTTTGAGGATCCTTTGAAGGTGACTCTGGCTCCGGTGTATCCTGGTTGTGTAGCAGCTTGGTGAAGTCTTCCAGAAGGTCTTCTTGAACAGAGAAGCCATCATCTTCAAGTTCTTGCGATCCCACAGCTTCAATCTCTTCTTCATGCCCTTTTTGATTCTCCTCGGCTAAATAACTTGTGGATGAAGCAACTTGTTGTTCTGTTTGTCTAAGAGGGAAACTACGTGTCCTGTTAGTCTTATAAGATGTATTTGGACGAGAGAACTTACCTCTTTTGGTGATGACCGGATCGTTTGGACTATCATTTGGGATTGGATTCTTTCTCTCGGCTAAAGCTGCCTTCGCATAAGGTCTCTCGGCTAGAACTGGTTCCGCGTCTTTAGGGCTAAAACCACATGTCCTGTTAGTCTTAAAATGATCACTTGGATGAGAGAACTGACCTCCCTGAGTGATGATCGGATTGTTTGGACTATCATTTGGAATGGGCTCTTCTTTCTCGGCTAAAACTGGTTCCGCGCAAGCTCTCTCGGCTAAAACTGATTTTGTCTCGGCTACTTCTTGAAATGGACCGTCTGGTCCTAGTGAGCTAATGAAGGCTTGTATGGCTGTCCCGAACCTTCTTTTGAGCTGTTTGGCCTTAGAACGGGTCATAGGACCTTCTTGGACGATGGGCATCTCCTTTGGGTCGGCTATGGAGTCGATGTCCTCATCATTCCCTCCCTCTTCAAGAGGTTTTGACCTCAAAACTTGGTCTCCTGCGTCATAGAAAGATAAATCAGCAACATTAAAGGTGTGTGAAATATTAAACTCACCTGGTAGCTCTAGCTTGTAGGCATTGTCATTGACTTTAGCTAGGACTTTGAATGGGCCGTCGCCTCTTGGAGCAAGCTTGGATGCACGCTTGTCCGAAAATCTTTCCTTCCTCATGTGTAGCCAGACCCAATCTCCTGGTTCAAAGGTGAGTTCCTTTCTGCCTTTGTCATGGCTTCTCTTGTATCCCTCGGTCTTCTTTTCGATATTGGCCTTAGCTTTCTCATGCAACTTCTTGATGAGCTCAGCGCGTCTAAGACCGTCTTGATTGACCTGTTCTACTTGTGGAATTGGCACTAAATCTACTGGAGATAAAGGGTTAATCCCATAGACAACTTCAAATGGAGATAGCTTAGTGGCCGAATGAACAGCCCTATTATAAGCAAATTCTATGAATGGGATGCAATCAAGCCATGTTTTCATGTTGTTACCAAGAGTAGCTCTACGCAAAGTTCCAAGTGTACCGTTTACCACTTCCGTTTGACCATCTGTTTGGGGATGACATGTAGTGGAGAAGAGTAGCTTGGTCCCTAGCTTTCTCCACAAGGTTCTCCAAAAGTGACTTAAAAACTTTGTGTCACGATCGGATACTATGGTCCTTGGGAATCCATGCAAGCGCACCACCTCCTTGAAGAACAAATTAGCAATTTGTGTTGCATCATTTGTCTTCTCACACGGGATGAAGTGTGCCATCTTAGAGAACCGGTCCACAACAACAAAGATGGAGTCTTTGTGTCGTATCTTGGGGAGCCCTAGGGCAAAATCCATCGAAATATCTACCCATGGGGCGTTAGGAATGGGTAAAGGAAGATAAAGACCATGAGGATGTGACCTGGATTTGGCTTTGTGGCATTGGAGGCATCTAGAACAATGTCTTTCCACATCTTTCTTGAGGTGCGGCCAATAGAAATGATCTTTCACCATGGCTAAGGTCTTATCTACACCGAAGTGTCCCATCAATCCTCCTCCGTGTGCTTCACTAAGCACTAGCTCCCTCATTGATCCCTGTGGAATACACAAACGTTTATCTTTGAAAAGAAAACCATTTTGGAGATAGAATGAACCGTATATTCCTTTGCCGTGGTTTTTGTAGCACTCTCCAAGTTCAGGATCATCTTGGTAAAGGTCTTTTATGTGCTCGAATCCTAGCACTTTGGCCTCCATTGTGGTTATGAGAGCATGCCTCCTTGACAAGGCATCGGCTACTACATTTTCTTTCCCCTTCTTGTACTTGATGACATAGGGAAACGTCTCCACAAACTCGAGCCACTTGGCATGTCTCCTTTTGAGGGATGTTTGACCTCTCAAATGCTTAAGAGTCTCATGATCCGTATGAATGATGAACTCCTTAGATAGCAAGTAATGTTGCCAAGTCTCTAAAGCTCGGACAAGAGCATAGATCTCTTTGTCATAAGTTGGATAGTTAAGTGTGGCTCCACTTAGTTTTTCACTAAAGAAAGCTACTGGCCTCTTCCTTTGATGTAGCACAGCTCCAATTCCTAGGCCGGATGCATCACATTCTACTTCAAACATCTCGTCGAAATCGGGCAAAGCGAGAACCGGTGCTTGAGTGAGTCTGTCTTTGAGATCGTTGAATGCGGCTTCTTGAGCTGTTCCCCATGAGAATGGTACATTCTTCTTGATCACAGCTGTGAGTGGAGCAGCAACAGTACTGAAATCCTTCACAAACCGTCGATAGAAGCTTGCCAAGCCATGAAAGCTCCTAACATGCCCTATAGACGTTGGTGTGGGCCAATCTCTTATGGCCTTGATCTTCTCCTCGTCTACTTGTAGTCCCTGTTCACTTACTACAAAGCCTAAGAACACAAGTTGATTAGTACAAAATGTGCACTTCTTAAGGTTAGCATAAAGGCCTTCCTTGCGAAGTGATTTAAGCACTAGTTCTAGGTGTTTGAGATGATCTTGTAGGTTCTTACTATATATGAGTATATCATCAAAATAAACAACCACAAATTTACTTATATAGGCACGAAGAACCTGGTTCATTAGACGCATGAAGGTGCTTGGCGCATTAGTCAAGCCAAAAGGCATGACTAGCCACTCGTATAATCCTTGCTTGGTCTTGAAGGCTGTTTTCCACTCATCTCCTTCTCGCATTCTGACTTGGTGGTATCCACTCTTCAAATCTACCTTTGAGAAGATAGTAGAGCCACTTAGTTCATCTAGCATATCGTCTAAGCGTGGGATAGGGTGCCGGTATTTGATGGTGATGTTGTTGATAGCTCGGCAATCCACACACATCCTCCAAGTGCCATCTTTCTTTGGCACTAACAGCACGGGCACTGCACATGGACTGAGGCTCTCTCTTATGTAGCCCTTATCTAACAAATCCCGGACTTGTTTCTCTAACTCCTTAGTCTCTTCGGGATTCATCCGATATGCTGCCTTGTTGGGTAAGGCAGAGCCTGGGACAAGGTCTATTTGATGTTCTATTCCTCGTAGAGGAGGTAGGCCTGGTGGATTCTCTTCAGGGAATAGATCCTTGAACTTGCTTAACAAAGCATCTACTTCCGGCGGCAATGCTAGTTCTTTGTTTTCTGTACTTAGACATTCTTTAAAAAGCATTAGTAATATAGTGCCCTCGGCACTCATAGCATGTTTTAAACCACCAGCATTGATGTATAGATTAGAAACACTTACCTTGGTCTCCTTGCTCATCCTAGCCTGAAGTTCATGCACTTCCGTAGGGCTTAGAGGGGCCAAGTTGTGCTTGCGTTCTTTGTGAACGAATGAGTAGTAATTTGTCCGGCCATTGTGAATAGTTGCTCGGTCAAATTGCCATGGTCTCCCCAGCACGAGATGGCCAGCTTGCATAGGAACTACGTCACAAAGCACTTGGTCTTGGTATTTGCCTATGCTAAAGGGAACGGTCACTTGCTCCGTAACTTTGAGTTCAGTGGTGTCATTGAGCCATTGTAGCTTGTAGGGCCTAGGATGCTTAATCTTTTCTAATCCCAACCTGTCCACCATGAATTTGCTAGCCACATTAGCACAAGATCCTCCATCAATAACAAGATTACATACCTTGCTATTAATAGTGCATCGCGTGTGGAACAAGTTCTCTCTTTGAAATTTCTCTTCAGGTTGAACTAGCACGCTAAGAACTCTCCTAGTTACTAGTAGATCACCAGTGTCTGGATACTCAACGTCATCACCAGCTTCATCTACTTCTTCTTCCATATCATCTTGAGATTCATAACCTCCACTTGCCGTAATGATCATGACTCTTTGGTTTGGACAGTCTCTAGCATAGTGTCCTCTCCCCTGACATTTAAAACATGTAATATCACGGGTTCTAGCTTGACTAGTGTTAGAGAACTTACCTTGTTCTGGCCGTGAAGTCTTAGAGAAGTCATTGGCTTTGCTTTTGAATCGAGAATCGATCTCAACAGCTTTGCCTTTGTCTATTGGCTTGCTGCCACTTGCTTGCCAAGGCTGATTGCTCCTGGTTCTGTTGGAGAGTGAGGTCTTCCTCTTGATTTGTTGCTCTACTTGCACATATAAGTGTAGCAGCTCATGAAGCCCACTATACCTAGCCCTCCCCACTTTTCTGGCTATGCGCTCTTGAAGTCCATCTATGAATTGAGCCATCAAAGCTTCCTCGGATTCTTCTAGCTCCAATGAGTTCATCAGCTTCTCAAATTCTTCAAAATACTCCTCTACTGTCCGGCTGCCTTGTGCTAGCTTCCTGAAACGTTTTTGTAGGTCACGGTGATAATGATCAGGTACGTACCTTAGTCTTAGGAGATATTTCATGTCATGCCACGTTTGGATCGGTCCAAAGAGTTGCCTTCTTCTCTCGGCAACAGTTCTGTCCCACCATGCAAGTGCATTCTCGGTGAGTTGTGCAGCTGCCAAAGCTATCTTTTTGTTCTCTCCATAGCCATAGCACTCATATATATACTCCATACGCCTCTCCCAATCCAAGTACACTTCTGGATTTGATTTTCCAGCAAAGGTAGGTGGTGACAATTTCATGTCATGATTGGTTTCACGCTCTCTTGGGCGATGCCCTCTAATGGGATCACGTCTCCTTTGGTTCTGATGACGTAGGGGGTCAGGGGGCAAGTCGTCCTCCATCTCCGGCATGCTGTCATCATCATCATCCATCGCATCTTGTTGGTTGTTCATAGGAACATTCCTCCTCGCTTGTTGTTGAGCTCCTTCGGCTGCCCTAGGTTGTGGTTGCTCAAGCTGGCCTAGTCTTTGGCCAAAGCCTCTCAGCTCTTCTCTCATGGCAGTAAGCATCTGCATGATGGCATCTTGGGGATTGTTGTTGGCTTCTTCTCCCATGTCTAAGATCCTGTATCCCTTGTTAAACACTCAAAGACAATAACTTCGTCAAATACCGAGTGGGTTCACAAGAAAATTCAGAGAGCGACTTGAAACTATTTTAAAACCTCTGTCAATATTACTAGACGTTCTAACAAGGGCCCTAAACAATTCGCAAGAGTCAAATACGAAGGGAAAAATTCTAAAATTCCTTTGAGGAATTTTTCCAAACTACTACTAACGATAAGACACTTTTTTTTTTTTTTTTTTTGACTTGCGTAAACAAACTACTTAAAAGGCCACGAACTAATCTCTATATATATTTTTTTTGTTTTTCTTTAACCTAACAAGAAGACACGAAAGAACTAATAAACCCTAACAAATTTTTTTTTGTATTTTCTTAGACTACACGAAACTAGCAACTTAACGATAGAACTACGAAATTAACTTGAAGCAAAGGGATAGAAAACCAAAGGGGGAACCTTTGTCTCTGATACCAGATGGTATAAGCCTCGGTGGTGAGATCTTAGACCAGATAGTGATGGTGCTAAAGACAGGCGGTCGCCCTCTCCGTTAGCTGGTTGATGATCGAAGATGGAGTTAACTTGACACGATGGCGGTCGCTTCTTTCGTGTGGAGTCTAGTGAATGAGATGTTGGTGAAGTGAATACACGACACAGAGAGGATGGTGAGATCTCTGATACGGTGCAAGGACTTGGTCTTGGCCGAATCACACGAACAAGAACAAGAACAAGAAGAGAATTCGCTTCTCTCAAGAACTAGGGGAAGTGCGGCGTTTTTATTGATAATCAAGGTAACCAAAGATACAAGCTGCAGGGGAACCTTATAATGGCTCGTCAGCTAGGGGACCCTTAGGTCAAATTGAAACGCAAAACAAAAGAAACAAAACGCAAAAACAAAAACAAGAAATGGAAATCCCGCATCCCTAGCTAAAAACAAAAGTGCATCGTTTCATTTAAAGCAAAAAAGGAAAGTATGGCCGCGACACCTAAACTACTTGTCTTGGAGTCGTTTTGAGATGTTCCTTAGTCGTTGGTAGAGCTTGAGATACCTGCAAGGACAGTGTATAATGTAAACAGCTTACATTGATGCGAAGGGGTCCAAAGAGGTGTTTGAGGCGCCTTTGAAGGTGACTCTGGCTCCGGTGTATCCTGGTCGTGTAGCAGCTTGGTGAAGTCTTCCAGAAGGTCTTCTTGAACAGAGAAGCCATCATCTTCAAGTTCTTGCGATCCCACAGCTTCAATCTCTTCTTCATGCCCTTTTTGATTCTCCTCGGCTAAATAACTTGTGGATGAAGCAACTTGTTGTTCTGTTTGTCTAAGAGGGAAACTACGTGTCCTGTTAGTCTTAAAAGATGTATTTGGACGAGAGAACTTACCTCCTTTGGTGATGACCGGATCGTTTGGACTATCATTTGGGATTGGATCCTTTCTCTCGGCTAAAACTGCCTTCGCATAAGGTCTCTCGGCTAGAACTGGTTCCGCGTCTTTAGGGCTAAAACCACATGTCCTGTTAGTCTTAAAATGATCACTTGGATGAGAGAACTGACCTCCCTGAGTGATGATCGGATTGTTTGGACTATCATTTGGAATGGGCTCTTCTTTCTCGGCTAAAACTGTTTCGGCTAAAACTGGTTCCGCGCAAGCTCTCTCGGCTAAAATTGATTTTGTCTCGGCTACTTCTTGAAATGGACCGTCTGGTCCTAGTGAGCTAATGAAGGTTTGTATGGCTGTCCCGAACCTTCTTTTGAGCTGTTTGGCCTTAGAACGGGTCATAGGACCTTCTTGGACGATGGGCATCTCCTTTGGGTCGGCTATGGAGTCGATGTCCTCATCAAAGCAGGGGAAACGCTCCAAGAGATTCGTTTTGACGTGGATGGAAGGTATAGTTATATCCTTGGCAAGACCATGGGACCCGGAGACATTTTTCTGATCTTTCTAAAGAACTGAAGACATTCCAAAAGCGTTTATCCGAGGTCGAAGACACCATCAACCTTCACCTTGGATAAGATTCATGTTCTGAGATCTTTAGGCGAGGAAGAGATTCCTTCAATTTTGCCAAGGGATACAAATAACACCTCCGAATCAAGGGTGGATCATTAATGCCTAATGGTAAGACAGACCGCGAGGATCAGAGGCAAAAGGCCCCACGAAGGAACCCCATTGGCAAGCCGAGAACAACCTCTTGGACACGAAGATTGGGAAACTTGTTCTATAAGCGAAGAGCTGCTAGACGACTTCCACTACGTTGTGAAGAAAATTCCACTTCATATCTCGTTTACCCAAGCCTAGGAAAAATACCCAGAAATGAAGAAGCTTTTCTGGTATAGCATGGAAGATAAGTATGAGATCGAAGACTTATTTGACGAAGCTAGGAAAACACTGTCGAGATCCTGAACCATGCATAAGCTCGAAGAACCAAGCTGCTTCGTCGTACCCTGTGAGAATTTTGGTTCCTACAAGCCGTGCACTTTGATTTCTCGAACGAGGTTCCACTTCAAGGAAGCTGGTTTGACTTGATGCAGTTCTCCCGAGACCGCACGATCTCTCGCGCTTCACTCGACCCCGACATATTTGGTTACAAATATTGCACTAATGTCGGTGAGTTCTACTTTGTTTTCTTACCTTCTTACTATGTCCCTAGACTACGAGAAGGAGCATCAGCTAGATGGATACCGGAGGCGATGGACCACGTGCCTACAGTCCCATGCCTACCGTACATGATTGGACAGTTCCTAGCGACCAAGGCCAACCGATACTCTGAGACAGAGCCATCTCGACTACTTCAACAATCATAGGCCCGTGCACCACACGCGAGTTTGTCTCACGAACACGGACCAGAATATGCAGCCATGGAGAAGAAGATAGCACGACAAGAGAGACGATACATGCGCATGATGCGCTTCCTCGAAGAGCACCACCAGTTCGATGGCAACACCCCCGACTTTGAGATAGATGGATCAGGCGACGCCTAGCCATGCACTTCACCACTAAGGTTTAATTGATCTCTTTCACCTTATCTTTTATTTTAATAATTTTACCATCTTTTCACAAACATTTTCACACTGAGGACAGTGTGATTTCAGTCTGGGGGAGGATGTTTATCCATTACTGATCTATTTTTGTTTTCTTTGGATCTTTTTAATTCTCGCTGAATTTTTAAGACCTCATGTAATATTTTTTATTAAATATTTCTCTGGAACATAGGAACAAAATCTATGATGATATAGACCAGTGTGCTTATACGCTATTTCCTCGTGCTAGCTCTTTTGTTGTTTAAGTACTAGATTAGGTGGTAGCTAGAGTGCTTTCAATGCGACATCCCCAAAGGATTTCAAGCCATAGAAATTCTTTCTGACAGGATATACTAGCTCATTTTATTTGGACTTAATCTATATTTAATTTTCTTATCAATTTTTGTAGGCGAGACAACGAGTCATACATCTAGGACATCTTTTTCATTTTACCACTCTTTGTTGTCCTAGATGGCCGGTTCATCTTTAGCCGGTATCCCACCTGAAACTTAACATTTGTTCAAACCTCATGCAACTCTCTTGTTGTCTTATGTGCATATATGTGAAAAAACGTCGGAGATGGAGGAACGACACAGTTTTTCAGTCTCTCGAGAAGACGAGAGACTAGAAAGATTCGGTTGTGGAGGTATCGACAAATCAAAGTAAAAAATTGCCTTGGAAATCATTTGTAACATGTAATTTTCGCACTCTCTAAGGCTCCCGTTTAAAGGCGTTTCTTCTTTCAAAAAAAAAAAAAGAGAAAAACGAAAGGAAAAGAAATAAAGGCCTAAGATTCTTAGAGTAGTCTATATTTTTACCAAGACAACTATGTTTCAATATGTGAGGAGTAGGAAGCCGTTCGAATCATTACCCGGAGAAAAATATATGTCCGGGGGAACAACAAAAAAGTTCTGTCAAAAGGAGAAAAGTCCCGACGAAGGAGGAGTTTTGCAGCAACACTTATGCGAGCAAAAGAGTGACAGAAAACTGTGGGTACCAGCAGCTCCATCCTCTCTTGCTGTTTTGCATAATATCTAGCATCCTCCGAAGAAAATACGATAACCAGAAAGACTATTAGCCTCACCTCTAAATAGCCCTTAAATGTCTAGCATCGATTGTCTTGTGTAATATTTTTGATAAGAATGGCGTAATCTTTAATGAATGTTAAGAGCTCGTTGCCTGAAAGCTAGGATCCATGTGGTTGGACTTTCGCATGATGGATACCGTGGATTAGCGTTGTAGTACTTTAGTGAGAATTTTCTAGGCTAAGTCCGATTGATGCATTACGTTAGTTATGGTTTCGAAGGACGGTCGCTGAGAATTTTGTTAGTTCCTATATTTTTGAAAACCTCTTTCCGAGTCTAGATTTCTGTTTTGTTTGAAGACAAATAAAGATCTAAGTCTGGGGAGTTGATAACACCGGTTTTTTGACCGTTTTTATGGATCACTTTCATATTCTTTTGCAGGTGTTTTAACTCCGTTTTCAAAGGTTTACGAGTGATTTTCATATTTTAGAGATTTGAAAGACGTTTCAGGTAACTTGGAATAAAAAGTGCATTTCAGAGCAAAAGTACGTTTTTGGATAAACTTGGACCGTCAAGAAGTCTTGCAACTAATGGCGACCTTTTTACCGTCTGATCATCCCCAAATTAGGACACCACATAGTAGAGACAACTAGCTTTCAAATGCAATTGGATTGGAAGCAATCCAATGGTTGGATCCTTAAATACACCAAAGCACTAAAGGCAGTTGAAGTTGCCCCGAAGACGAAGCCACCGTGCCTGGAGGAGTTGGAGCCGCGGCCAAGCACCAGTTCGCCATGGCCAGAGATGACGGCCCATGGCCATGAGCCATAGCGCCGCGGCCAGAGATGACGGAGCCGCGGCCAGTACCCTGCACGACCAAACCGACTTGTTTCTTCATCCGAGGCCAAAACCGTCTTTTCCCATCAAACCCTGATGCAATCTTGAGAAGCAAGGACCTAAGCTACAACAACACTTTACGTCTCAAGAAAACAAAAGATATAATATGAAGACACTTT
This sequence comes from Eutrema yunnanense, assembly GCA_002933935.1. NCBI lineage: Eukaryota > Viridiplantae > Streptophyta > Magnoliopsida > Brassicales > Brassicaceae > Eutrema > Eutrema yunnanense. Next base: position 333,194 of record PKML01043777.1, read on the forward strand.
CCATTTCTAGAAGTGTTCACACTGTCCAAAAGAGCGTTCACACTTAAAAATAAGACATGTTTTCCTTTGTTGACCAACCATAGAAGAGTCTTCCATGCTATCACACGTTTTATGACCATAAAGGAAAGAGAAAGATACAAGATCACATCTCCATTCACTACGTTCCTCTTTTGAAGATTTGGAAAAGCAATCACATTAATGGCCTAATAACTCGTCAATCAATCACCCACTAATTTAGTCATTATTATTCTTGTAATAATTAGTTTTCCTTTCATGTTGAGACTGAAAACTCTATATAAGGTTTTCTTCTTCATTTTGTAAATATACATATTTTTGGAAAATAACGAGAGTTTCTCTTTTTAAAGCTTAGGCTTTGTTCTTCTTTGTTTTTCTAAGTTTAGATGGATTTCTTTGCTTAGGAGACGTCTAAATCTACGTCTTTTGTGTGGATTCACTGAGGCTAGATTTGTGAATTCATCACAATGGCTTTCACACCCTTGAGTGGCGTTCTTCGTTCCATCAGCACACCATCAATCTAGATCCCACACGAGAGGGCGACCGCCTGCGTGTTAGATTGTTCCGTCATCGACCATCTTTCGAGCCAAGTAGAGGGCGACCGCCTACCTTTGTTCCCATCACTATCCTTGACGTGAGAGCCACCACCGGTTCTTACATCAAACCCTAAGCGAGATTAGCTCTAGAAATACTTATTTTATGCCTCTTTTATAGACATGTTACATTATTATCATGCTTGAAGGCAGAAGCGAAGCTCTTGTGACTTGTGCACTTATTTTCTTTGGTTTGGAGCAAAGGATTATCGATTCGTGTTCTTCGATAGAGAAGCTTTCTTCATCCTTTTTTACTTACTGTTTTTATTTGATTTATTAAATATGATTACCTCAGCTATGGCTGAGTAATCTCTTTGTTGGGTATGGGGGTTTGAAGGGGAGCTTATGGTTCGATTTCTTATTAGGTTTTTAGTCTATGATACCGATTGATTAGTGTTCTTCGTCCTATCCTTGTTGTTAATGCGTTGCTTGACTAACCGTCTTAGCAATCGATATTAGGTGTTATAGAGCCACGGAAGTGCTGTATCTTATCGCTTGACCTAGCGTACACGAGCAAATCCGTCGTAAAATTTCGGAAGTATACTTACGAAGGAATTGTGGGCGTAAACGACTTTTAAGAGTATCGTTCACTTCTTGCGCGGGCGGAGTCGGAAGCTACCGCCAGAGTATAGAAGTGAGTAGGTGTGTAGGATTACGGAAGTCGACTACACGCAGCGGAAGTTCAAGAACCCAAAGACGACAAAAAGTCGCTTTAGAAATCTCATCGTAAAAATCAGCCATAAACCCTAGAAAATTCCCGATTGCCCAACGCCTCGTTTAATTGATTTACAACCTCGATAAAATAGTTGTTTAGCTACTTTCTTTCTTAGTTTAGTTTAGATTCCATAGATATGACCGTGACAAAACCCAAAAGATATTTACGTCTAGACATAAGTTAGAACTCGTTAGAAATTGGACAATGTCTATCCATGTGGATTTGATCCCTAAGTACTACTTCGTGTGATGTGCACTTGCGGCTATATATAAAGGGTAAATTCCCACGCCGGGGTTAATTCCCGGTGTATCACCGCGGCTTGTGCAGCCCGACCCGTGGCGAGGAGGCCGTCGACCGCGACAGCGTTGGCCGTTCACGCGGCGAGAAGGCACTTGGCCGCGGTCGCGCATGCTCGACCTGCGGCCAGCCTCATTCTGTCCCGAACTTCATCCCGACCATTCCCAACCATTTTGACACTAAACCGTGCAATCCCAAACATGTTCCCGACGTGAAATTGAACCAAACCCGGTTTAATTCCAGTATCCCGCTAAGGTAAGTCACAAAAGCTTTTGAAAAAATAGAAAACTTTTTCTTACATAAAAAGAAAATTTCAAAGACAAAAAGAGAATTTCAAGATTCAAGCTCTCTTTCTTCTTCTCTTCCAAAAGACTTGGAGATTTTGAGCAAGAACAACATTTTTCAATTCAAAAGCTTTTTCAAAAATTCTTCGGTCAATTCTCACTCTTTTTCGGAGAATATTTCAATTGTTCACTCATCCCGTCAATTCCAACAAGGTACGAACCGAAATCTCTACTTTTTCATATGAACAAGAACCTAGTGTTTTCTTGAATTCACTAGATCTATGTCTTTGATGGTTAGAAATTGTTAGAGAACTCTAGATTGAACTTCTAGAATGATTAGAATTTCAGTTTTAGCACTTAATTATTAGGTTTGAGATTTTTGGAACTCGAAATTTTCAAGCTTCTTGCATAATTTTGATTAATTTAGACAAGTCTAGTTATATCGTTAATTAGCAAACGGTAATCTACTGAAATTTGCATAATGTTGAACTTAAAATCGATATCTAGGAATTTTTATGCAAGAACGTCAAAAATACAGAATTCACGATCATGAACTCGATTTATTTAAACTTGTGATCAATATTTCTCGTTCGATTGATTGAATTGATACTAGAATTAATATCTTCGCATCATGAAAATTTTCAATCACAACCATATTCATACTTTTTCCGAGAATTGTTTTCTATTTTGTAGGAACAATGGACCACACAAGATTGAGAATGACTCGCTTAAAGAAGAGCGGTTACATAGGAGAATCATCCCGGAGATTGACAAATAATCGAACCGAGGAGAGCGAAGAGACCTCGGATACACGAAGCGTAGGAGATGACACGAATCTTGGCGAGTTCTTGGCAAGTCGACAACGTTCGACTAGAACTCTTTTGCCACCACCACGACATGACTCGACACCTTCTCCTCCTCACGAACCAACACCACCTCTGAAACGAAGACCAAAGGTACGATATGTCCGGAAACCTATGGACCCAAGTATAGATTACCTTGAGAAGCTCAACAAGATGGTTATCAAATCAACACCTCGCATATATTACTCGGCTGTCGACACGCTCGGGATTAGAGAAGACGTGATTTGGTATCTCGACGCACTTAACCTTCGACCTTTCATGGAGCTCAATCTCCACACCTACGAAGATCTCACCAAAGAATTCTTATCGACCATCACAATGTGCTACAAGAGACGTTCTAATACGAGAGCGAACGACGGTACACTTACTTTTACCATTCGCAGAAATTCTTATGCTTTAATAGATCCCAGAACTTTGTGAAGCTTTGAAACTTCAATATCTCGATGAGATTCACCCCAAGGAGAATCCCGATGAAGATCTATGGAGCATAATGGGACAAGGCATCTACAACAACGGACGGTCCAAAACCGCCTTACTCACGCATCCCGCTGTCCGCTATACACACAAGCTCTTAGCGCTTACCATATTCTCGAGAGCGAACGTAGGGACTGTCCTCAAAGGCGATCTTGTCACCCTTCAATTACCTTTCACCGACTACCCGAGCTATGCTTGTATCGTTGCGAAGAACTTGGTAAAGGTGAAACACGACGCGCCCGCCACAAAACCCGAGGACGCTACTACCGCCTTCAAAAGCATCATCACGGCGATTCTACAAGCCGTGCACTTCGATTTCTCGAACAAGGTTCCACTACAGGGAAGCTTGTTCGACTTGATGCAATTCTCCCGAGACCGCACGATCTCTCGCGCTTCACTCGACCCCGATAGATTTGGTTACAAATATTGCACTAATGTCGGTGAATCCTTCTTTGTCTTCTTACCTTCTAACTATGTCCCTAGACACCGAGAAGGAGCAGCACCTAGATGATTACCGGAGGAGATGGACTACATACCTACAGCCCCACGCCTATCGTTTACGATTGGACAGTTCCTAGCGGCCAAGGCCAACCGAGACGCCGAGGCAGAGCGTACACGACTACTTCAACAATCACAGGCCCGTGCACCATCCGCGAGTTCGTCTCACGAACACATACCATAATACGGAGCCATGGAGAAGAAGATAGCACGATAAGAGAGCCGATACATGCGCATGATGCATTTCCTCGAAGAACAAAACCAGTTCGATGGCGACACGCCCGACTCCGAGACAGATGGCTTAGGCGACGCCTAGCCATGCACTTCACCACCACGGTTTAATCGATCTCTTTCACCTTATCTTTTATTTTAATGATTTTACCATCCTTTCACCAACTTTTTCACACTGAAGACAGTTGATATGCTTGATTTTTACCGTTTTCTAACACATGTTTTGGTGTTCCTTTTGAGTATTTTACCGAGTCAAAGCTTGCTTTTAGAGTCTTTAAGTCCTTTATTGAGTCATTTCAGGTAAAAAGGCGATTTAGGCTGACTTGGAGGAAAACAAGGCATTTTGGTTGCAAAATGTGAAACTGGGAATGCAGAGTTATGCATAAGCGTCTGGCGTTTGGCATTCTTTGAAGTTATACCCGATTTACTGAAAACATGTCAATTTGCCTCACAGAATAAGCATGTGCGGAACAGGGAGGTTAGAATCGATCGATGCAGCCTTGCATCGATCGATGATCATGTCCACAAACTTCAAAATCCACCGATGCACACTTGCATCGATCGATGCATTTCCCAGACGAGAAAAAGGCAGTTTCTGCAGTTTCTAAACTTCCTATTTTTCCCCAGAATCATCCTAACTTAATCTAATTCGACCCAATACCTATATATACCTATTTTTTAGCTTCTTTGAAGGCTAAGCTTTCATTTTCTTAGACACCTTTCATCTCTTTCAATTGTATGCTTAGGAGAAGATCTCTGAACCTCTTCTGACAAATTTGGAGAAGATTTATGAACCCTCTTATTATCTATTGAATTTCTTATGATATCTCTCATATCTCTTTGCTTATTTTCTGAAACTATGTGTGAGTAGATTCCATAGTTAGGTTTCAGGTTTCAACGGGATCCATGAATCATTGAATTAGACACAAATAGGGATTTCACTACAAGAAGGTAGCAAATTTGCAATGAAAATTTGCAACGGAATATTTCGTAACAAATATTTGCAACAGAATACGTTGCCACTCAGTTGCAAAAAAAAATTCGTTGCAATTTCATTGCCAAATTTCTCAAAAATAATCAGTTGCTAAATCGTCGGAAGTTTGCAACTGATTTGTAATTTCTTAGCAATGATATATTTTTGCAACAATGTTCGTTGCAAACCGTTTCCAAATTTTGCAACGGGAATACGTTGCAACCATTTGCAACATATATCATTGCAAAACGTTACAAAAATGGCAACGGGAGTAAGTTGCAAAATCTTGCAACGGATATTGTTGAAAAACATTACAATAGTTGCAACATACATTATTAGTTTGCAACGCGTTTCCGTTGCAAATATTTGGTAGGTGCAAATGAATTACACGTGGCCTTCTAAGTAGGTGAGTGTTGATAAGTTGTTGCAAATCAGCTGCTTTATTTTTCTATATAAACAACCAACGCTCATAAATCGTTTGTCAGATAGAAAAAAAATATTCTAAAAAAACAAAATTAAATTGAATAAAATGTCATCGTGAAAAATGTAAGGTTTTAAATTTTTGTTACTTGTTTTCAACACAAAATTATCCAATTGAGGTTTTGCAATAGATTTCTTTGTTTTGCAACGGATTTCTTGGTTTTGCAACGGATTTTTTAGTTTTGCAACAGATTTCTTGAATTTTGTTGCACTTCCGTTGCTAAATTGCTCATTCCAAAAAAAACATAGATTTTGAAATCGAATATGAACAAACAAAACATTAAACCTGATGGAAAACAACAATAGCAAGTAAAGGAATCGTTGTTAACATATATTTATCCTATTGTGGTTTCACACTTAACAAATATGTGGTTTCACTTCTTGCAACGGAATAGCATGGGTTTTGCAACGGATTTCTTGATTTCGCAACGGAATTTTTGATTTTGCAACGGATTTCTTGAGCTTACTTGCAATTTCGTTGCTAACTGGCTCATTAAAAAAAAATTCAAGTTTCAATCCTTTTACTCATATAACTACTATCTAAATTGGGCATGATATATTTTACAGTGTAAATTTAATACATTCAGTTACAGAGAACACCACAACAATCATCATTCATGGCTAAAATATCTAAGAGTCCAACATTCATCTTAAGAAAGAGTAAACATGAATATACATTTACTGCTTTATATGATCTAAGACATATTTTCACATTCCAAAAATTTTGTAATCGATTATGAGCAAACAAACATTAAACATTATGGAAAACAACAATAGCAAGTAAAGGAATCGTTGTTAACATATATTTATCCTATTGTGGTTTCATACTTAATAAATATGTTGTTTCACTTCTTGCAACAGAATAGCATGGGTTTTGCAACGGATTTCTTGATTTTGCAACAGATTTTTTAATTTTGCAACGGATTTCTTGAGCTTACTTGCAATTCTGTTGCTAACTGGCTCATTAAAAAAAAAAATTTAAGTTTCAATCCTTTTACTCATATAACTACTATCCAAATTGGGCATTATATATTTCACAGTGTAAATTTAATACATTCAGTTATGTAGAACACCACAACAATCATCATTTATGGCTAAAATATCTAAGAGTCCAACATTCATCTTAAGAAAGAGTAAACATGAATATACATTTACTCCTTTATATGATCTAAGGCATATTTTCACATTCCAAAAATTTTGTAATCGATTATGAGCAAACAAACATTAAACCTTATGGAAAACAACAATAGCAAGTAAAGGAATCGTTGTTAACATATAGTTATCCTATTGTGGTTTCACACTTAACAAATATGGTGTTTCACTTCTTGCAACGGAATAGCATGGGTTTTGCAACGGATTTCTTGATTTTGCAACGGATTTTTTAATTTTGCAATAGATTTCTTGAGCTTACTTGCAATTCCGTTGCTAAATGGCTCATTAAAAAAAAATTTAAGTTTCAATCCTTTTACTCATATAACTACCATCCAAATTAGGCATGATATATTTCACGGTGTAAATATAATACATTCAGTTACAGAGAACACCACAACAATCATCATTCATGGCTAAAATATCTAAGAGTCCAACATTTACCTTAAGAAAGAGTAAACATGAATATATATTTACTCCTTTATATGACCTAAGGCATATTTTTCACATTCCAAAAAATTTGTAATCGAATATGAGCAAAAAAACATTAAACCTTATGGAAAACAACAATAACAAGTAAATGAATCGTTGTTAACATAGATATATCCTATTGTGGTTCCACACTTAACAAATATGTGGTTTCACTTCTTGCAAAGGAATAACATGGATTTTGCAACGGATTTCTTGATTTTGCAACGGATTTTTTAATTTTGCAACGGATTTCTTGAGCTTACTTGCAATTCCGTTGCTAACTGGCTCATTAAAAAAAAATTAAGTTTCAATCATTTTACTCATATAACTACTATCCAAATTGGGCATGATATATTTCACAGTGTAAATTTAATACATTCAGTTACAGAAAACACCACAACAATCCTCATTCATGGCTAAAATATCTAAGAGTCCAACATTTATCTTAAGAAAAGGTAAACATGAATAAACATTTACTCCTTTATATGATCTAAGGCATATTTTTCGCATTCCAAAAATTTTGTAATCGAATATGAGCAAACATTCATTAAACTTTATGGAAAACAACAATAACAAGTAAAGAAATCGTTGTTAACATATATTTATCCTATTGTGGTTTCACACTTAATAAATATGTGGTTTCACTTCTTGCAACGGAATAACATGGGTTTTGCAACGAATTTCTTGATTTTGCAACGATTTTCTTGAATTTGCAACGGATTTCTTGATATTCCTTGCAATTCTGTTGCTAAATAGCTCATTAAAAAAAAACTAAAGTTTCAATGATAGCTGTTGGTATTGGGTAATACACGGAACCAAACTGATACCCAATCGGGTACCCAAATTACCTGAATTATAATTATATACCCAAAAATATTTAATATAATACGGGTTTTTGGGTATATTTTAGTACTATGATTATATTTTCTTTAGTTGTTTTTCGGATTTTTGGGTTTTATGGTATATTTTAGGCCCGAAACCCTATCGATTTCTAAATAGGTCCAAAATCCTTCAATCAAAAAGAATCGGAATCGTCCCGAATTCCAGTATGCCCATGGCTATCTCTTACTCATATATTCATATGTTTAATACTTAGATGATGAATTAAAAAAATTATATATTATTTATGTTTAGTGGGTAAATAGCAATATATTAGCAAAAATTTTGGGCGGCATATTAATTAGTGGATTGTAAATTTGTAATTATTTTGGGTGGCATATTAATTAGCAAAAATTTTAATTCTTTTAGGCAGCATTTTTTTTTCTTTTAGGCGGCATTGTTATTTTCACTTGCAACAACTTTTCGACTGGATTGCAACAGGTTGTAAAACCTGATGGGTAAATGACTATTTAACCCTCATCTTAGGTTACATGTTTATTAAGGGAAACCCCTCACATCGAGACACTCTCCCCTTCTCTTTTTTTCACGACAGAATCCTTTTTCTTCTACCTTCTCTCTTGATTTTACATGTCGAATTTCTAACTTCTTTTCTTCTACTTCCGATCTAAAATTTGACCCATCTTCTTCTATCTCTCTCGATTTGCAAAGTTAAGTCCCATTTTTCTCATAGTTTTCCTTTAATCTGAACTAGTTAGGGATTTGCATATAGGAGATTTTAAGAAAAAATTGCAATCGATTCTCATAGGATAATGATTTTGGGGTCCTAGTTTCTTTTCTATTTGCTTCAGTTAGTTGATTACTTCTCTATTCCCGTGATTTTTGATTGATTTTTGTTCTCTTTGTGACTTTCGTTTTGTTTTATTTTTTCAATCGGTTTGTTTTCTAGGTTGAGAATCGACGTCTGATTTAGAAGGAAGCTCTTCACAAACTAGCCTTCCTGGGTTATACACACGAACTGATTTACTTGATTGTTAGGGTATTGTTTATTTTTCTTAATCTAAGAGTCATATTGTCTGTATTCAGAAATTTTGTGAAATTGGTGTTGATTAAAAGCTGTTAGTTTTCGTTTTGGGTTTTCTTACCCTCTCGTTTCACTTGTTTCAAAAGTCGTTATCTTTTTTTCTTACACTTGTTGTGTTGTGTTCTTTGTTAGAAATCGATTTGATACATTAGGGAGAATTTCTCTTGATTTGGCTCTGTTTATGGATATATGTTGTTAGTAGGAGACAACATCAGGGAAAATGTCTCTCTATTCTAAAATTTTGTGTTTGTTCTTTAGTCGTAGAAATTTTTGGTTATGCAATTTTTGTAAAATTGGTAGTTATTTTCTCTGTCTTTTTCTTTTGAAACTGCAGAGAACGGTGATAAAGGAAAATAATGAATCTGCGCAAAGAAAAGAATATTGGCGACTGCCCAGTTAATCCAAATCAACGCAAAGTAAAGGCTGCTGCTGATGGAGCAATCAATCATCTAATCCCAACCAAGGCGATTCGAGTGTCCCGATTAATCGTCCACGCGGTCGAGGGCAACCTCTCAACCCAATGCCTCGTCAACCACCACGTTCTCGCTCTACTGTTACTCCTCCGCTACAGCCTAATTAAGTAATGCTGAGAAATTCCCATCAAAGTCACTTATTACACATGAAACCATAAGTTGTTATTTGTTGAAAAAAACATACCAAAACTGTTTCAAAATGTTAAGAAAATAGAAATAGAAGTCTTTATTAAAGATTGAATATGAATATACAAAAATAATCTCACAATCTAATGTCGATTGGAGAATCTCATATCGATCTAAGCACCAGCTCATATTGCTAGTTACAATTGTAAACGAGAGCCTTATTTATACTATTGTTTTCTTTAGTCACTACTTCTTCACACTATTACTCTTAACGCTTTTGAATCTCTCTTCAAAAACTAATAGTTTCTTTTTCTTTCTTCTCTGTCTCAGCATTTCTCTGCTTTCTCTTGCGATAATAAAGTTAATGGATCTTATCATAAAACTGAGACAATAAACTGTTATTGTGTTCAACTTCGTTGTTTTGATGATTGACATTTTAAATTTTACAACTGATGTAAATTTTATTTTTACAGTCCACAACACATGCAGCTACGTCTAGAGCTGGATCTGGATTTCACAGCAGAGTACTTGGTACTCAACAATGCTCTCCAGCGTCCTCTGATCATATTTATCCTGATGTGCCAGAGGCTTCCGCACCAACTCCGGAGCCTCCTGAGCTGGCTGGTGAGAGAGTGACGATTTCTCTCGAAGAACTTTTAAATAATCCAGCTCGACAAAATCTACCATTTATCTCTCAGTATGGCGAGGATAACACAATCTGGTAATATCATCATTTTTTTTATTAGCTTTGTATTATTTGTAAACAAGCTTACACAATCGTTTTAGGTTTACTATCGAGGGCAAGATATCTCGACAAATTACGAAGATTATGCAACGCAATTTTCAGGAGCCTTGGTATAGTTAGAAATGTATTGATACAGAGGCCATAGATGCCTGGTTTAACGAATTCATTGTAAGTTTATCTAATTCAAATCTGATAATTTGACACTCTTACTAATACATGAATTTAAGTTTTATTGTTTCATTTATGTCGTAGCATTATTACAATTGGGATTATGATGAGACGAGAGTGATTTGTGACCAGTTTGAACAAAAAACTGCTTCACTCCTCAATGTGTTTGTTAGTCGTGCCAAAACAGGCGGTGTACAGCCAAAGTACATAACCGATACAGAATTGTGGGAGGAGATATGTGTCCATTGGGCGAAGCCTGATGTGTTAAGTAGAAGTAAGAAGTACTCTAAAGCACGACTGTCTCCACGTGGTGGTCTCGGTCCACACAAGCACACCTCTGGTTCCATCTCCTTTGAAGCTCATCGTGAAAAAATTGTAAGATTTTAAATTTCTGCGAAACTATTAGTTTGATAAGCATAAGTATTTGATTATACTTGTTTTTTTTTTGGAACAAGAACGTGGACGGTAATGACGAAGAAAAAGATGATAATGTTGGTGAAGAAAGTGACGGTAACGGCGAAGATAACGACGAAGGAGGTCACGAACAAGACCATATGGAAGAAGCAAATTAGATTATTTTTTTTGCATTCTAGGTTTTGGTCTATGGATTTTGGTGTGTTATATTATCCAATCGACCAATGTTTCGGTTTTTGTATAGGTTTGCAATATTTTGGTCGTAAACAATGGATCGACTTTCTATGGATATTGCATTCTAGGTTTATTTTCCTAATTAACAACGTTTAGGTTTTGCAAATTTTATTTTAAGATCAACCAATTTGCAACAACATTAATTACAAAGATTTTAATAAACATTTCATTGCAATCATTCATTGCAAATAGTGCAATTGATATTTATCATTGCAAACATGTTGGAAAAATTCCGTTGCAAGTATTTGTAACAGAAACATTCCGTTGCAGAAAAAACGTTGCAAATATTAGCAATATAACCATTCTATTGCAAAATTTGCAACAATTACTCACAATATTTCGTTGCAAACTTGCAATAAAGAGTGCTTTGCAAACAAGTTGCAAAATTTCCGTTGGAAATCAGCAACACCTTCGATGCAACAATCAGTTGCAAAATGTTGCAACGATTATCCACGAAATGTTGTTGCAACTATTGCAATGAACTGTCATTTGCAAATATGTTGCAATTAACCCGTTGCAAATATTAGCAACACCCTCGTTGCAAATATCCGTTGCTAATATTTCGTTGCAAATTTATTGCAGAGTGGCAATGAATTAGCAACGGAATATTTTAGCAACGACGATTTCACAACAGATTTTTGGCTGTTGCAAATCCGTTTGAAAAGCTTCTTTGCAACGGATTATAATGTGTTTGCAAAAGAATTTTTCATTGCGAATCAACTGATTTCTTGTAGTGTTTATCTTTTGTGGTTTTTGCTTATTGTTGTGTTTATTGCTTAGGCTTAAGTTGACTGCTTAGTCTCTGAAATAGGGCTAAATCTATACCACGGAAGTGTCGTAGGTTGCTAGAAAGAACATAAGCGAGTGAATTGTCCTTAGCCTGCGGAAGTTGATGTTAAGGCGATTCGTGAACATATTGAACCTGCTCATTAATGCTGATATAGAATTCTATGCCAACGGAAGTTAGGATTTTAGGTTGCTAAGTTTAGTAATCAATGCCACGGAAGTGGATTGGTTAGATATTTATGTTTGAGTTTGAAACTTGGGTTTATTCATTCCCTGAAAAGTTGTCTGATTCGTGATCTCTGGATTCCTGAGAATAAACCCTTGACCTAATGCTTTTCCTTTATTAAATTTACATCGTCTTAATTGCTTTCGTTACTTTTCCAAAACCAACAATATTCTTGTCTTAGCTTAGTTTCATAATTATGAGAATTTTAGTGTAACCTTGGTCTCTGTGGATTTGATCCTAAAGTACTGCATTGACAACCGTTACGATTGCGGTAGTGTGAACTTTAATTGTTAATTGACTACGTGGTAAAACACCTAAATCAACAATGTGATTTAAGTCTGGGGGAGGATGTTTATATATTACTAATAGATTTTTCTTGTTTTGGATCTTTTTAATTCTCGCTGAAATTTTAAGACCTCGTGTAGTATGTTTTTTAAGTATTTTTCAGGAACATAAGAACAAAATCTATGATGATATAGACCAGTGTGCTTCTACGCTATTTTCTCGTGCTATCTCTTTTGTGGTTTAGTATTAGACAAGGCGGTAGCTAGAGTGCTTTCAATGCGACATCCCCAAAGGATTTCATGCCATAGAAATTCTTTCCGACAGGATATACTATCTCGTTATATTTGAACTTAATCTATATTTAATTTTCTTATCAATTGTTTTAGGCGAGACAACAAGTCATATATCTAAGACAACTTTTTCATTTTTACCACTCTTTGTTGTCCTAGATGGCCGATTCTTTTTTAGATGGTACCCCACTTGAAACTTAACCTTTGTTCAAACCTCATGCAACTCTCTTTGTATCTTATGTGCATATATGTGTAAGAACACCGGAGAGGGAGGAACAACACAGTTTTCAGTCACACGAGAAGACGAATGACTAGACGAATTCAGTTGTGGAGGTATCGACAAATCAAGCTAAAAAGTTGCCTTGGAAACCGTATGTAACTGGTAATTTTCGTACTCTCTAAGAGCATCTCCAATGGTTGCCTCTATATTTCACTCTAAATATAGAGTTCTCTATAAATAGAGAAGGGGTGTACTCCAATGGTCACCTCTATATTTCACTCTAAAATTAAATAATTCAAATATATTCTATCTATTAATTGCTTACAAGACCCTTTACTTTAAAAAAAAATAAAACTCTTCTATGCATATTATTTCTTAATAATAGTTCAACATAATCATATTTTTAAAATTCTATTAATTAAAAATAGTTAAACATAATCATATTTTTTAACGGTAATTATTTTGGGATTTTAATCTTTAATTTTTAGTATTAATTATGTGTTTTTAATTATATTGTTTGTTATCTCATTGTATTTTTTAATATAATATTTGGTGTTGTTGCATTTTTAAAATTTAAATGATTATATAACGAGTTATTGTTAAGAAAGTTTTAATTAAGTATAATATTGTTTGTTATTCCATTGTTTAGGTATAAAATGAAAAAAATATGAAAAGTAGAGGATCATTTTGTAAATAAAAATTTCTACTCTAAAAATAGAGATATGAACAGTGTTACTCCAAATATAGAGATACACTGTTGATTTCTCTATTTTTAGAGTTAGATATAGAGTACCATTGAAGATGATTTTACTCTAAAAAAAGAGTTTAGAGGCAAGAATAGTGTACCATTGGAGATGCTCTAAGGCGTTTCCCCTTTCTGAAAAAAAAAAACCTAAAGGAAAGAAAATAAAAGCCTAAGAGTCTTAGAGTAGTCTATATTTTTACCAAGGAAACTATGTTTCCATATGTGAGGAGCAAGAAGCCGTTCGAATCATTACACGGAAAAAAATCCAAATCCGGGGGAACGACAGAAAAATTCCGTCAAAGGGAGAAGAGTCCCGACGAATGAGAAGTTTTGCAGCAACACTTATGCGAGCAAGGAGTGACTGAAAACTGTAGGTACCAACAGCTCCATCCTCTCTTGCTTTTTTTTGCATAATATCTAGCATCCTCCGAAGAAAATACGGTAACCCGAAACACTTTTAGCCTCACCTCTAAATTGTCCTTAAATGCATGGCATCGATTGTCTTGTCTAATAATTTTGGTAAGAATCACGCAATGTTTAATGAATGTTAAGAGCTAGTTGACTGAAAGTTAGGATCTATGTGGTTAAACTTTCGCATGACGGATATCGTGGATTAGCGTTGTAGTACTTTGGTGAGAATTTTCTAGACTAAGCGCGATTGATGCATTACGTTGGCTATGGTTTAGAAGGACGGTCACTGATAATTTTGTTAGTTCCTATATTTTCGAAAACCTCTTTCCGAGTTTAGATTTATGTTTTATTTGAGGACAAACAAAGATCTAAGTATGGGGGAGTTGATAACACCGGTTTTTGACCATTTTTATGGATCACTTTCATATTCTTTTGCAGGTATTTTAACTCTGTTTTCAAATATTTTCAAGTGATTTTCATATTTTAGAGATTTGAAAGACGTTTCAGGTAACTCGGGGATAAAAAATGAATTTCAGAGCAAAATTACGTTTTGGATAAACTTGGACCGTCAATAAATCTTGCAGCTAATGGAGACCTTTTCACCGTCTGATCATCCCCAAATTTGGACACAACAAAGTAGAGACAACCAACTTTCAAATGCAAATGGATTGGAGGCAATCCAATGGTTGGATCCTTAAATATACCTGAAGCCCTGAAGGCAGATGAAGCTATCCCGAAGAGAAGCCCACCGCGCCTGGAGGAGCTGGAGTCGCCGCCAGGAGGCATTTTGCCACTCCTGGAGAGTCTCCACCCGCGGCCAAGAGGTGTTTCGCCACTCCCAGAGAGCCCGCACCGGCGGCCAGGACCCTGCGCGACCAAATCGACTTGTTTCTTCACCGAGGCCAAAACTGTCATTTCACACCAAACCCTAAAAGAAGATTACCTCTATAAATACCTATTTTATGCCTCTTAGACAGTCACGTTAGATTATTTTCACGCTTATTAGCAGAGGCAAACCCCAAGCAACTTGTGTTCTTGGTTTTTCAAGGATTGGAAAAAGGATTCTTCATCGGTGTTCTTCGATAGAGAAGCTTTCTCCATCCGTTTTTATGCATTATTTTCTTTTGAAATTTTTGAATATGTTTACCTCAGTTATGGCTGAGTAATTCTCTTGTTGGGTGAAAGGGGTTTGAAGGAGAACTTATGGTTCAATTTTTATTAGGTTTTTAGTCTAGGATACCGATTAGGGTTCTTCGTTCTATCCTTGTTGTTAATGCGTTGCTTGACTAACAATCTTTGCAACTGATATTAGGCATTTTAGAGCCACGAGAGTGCTGTACCTAATCGCTTGACCTAGGGTAGACGAGCAAATCCGTCGTAAGAATTCAAACGTATACTTACAGGGTAATTGTGGGCGTAAACGACCTTTGAGAGTATCATTCACTTCTTGCGCGAGCGGAGACGAAAGCTACCATCCCAGTACTGAAGTGACTAGGTGTATAGGATTACCAGAGTAGACTACATGCAGCGTACTGATAACACCGTATTTTTACCCGTTTTGATATATATTTTAGAACACTTTAATAAGTGTTCCACTTGATTTTCTATGCTTTTATTACGGGTTTCGCATGTTTGCGATTTAAGATTCTTTTCAGGTAACTCATGATAAAAGAGTGCATTTCAGAACAAAAGTACGCTTTTGGATAAACTTGTACTGTCAAGAAGTCTTGTATCGAGGGGAATTCTATGTTCGATAAGGATTTCACTCTGTAAACCCTAGCCGATTTCTAGAGCTCTTCTTGTGGAAAGTTGTTAATGCATGAATCTAGTGTCATGAACTAGAAGCTGATACGGAGAGTTTAGAACCACATAAGTGTTGCATCTAATCACCAACTAAGTTTATCCACAAGGCATGCGCATCGTAAGCTTTTGAAAGTATATTGACGGAGTGCTGTGAACCTATGGACCCACTAGCATATCACTATCTTACGCGCGGCCAGAGACGAAAACTACTGGTCGAGTGAATAGATTGGAGGACGTAGGTTGTACGGAAGTATTCTACGTCATTATTATGTCCTGTTCGTGGAGTTATAATCTAGAAACACCGATTACTAATGAGTTAGGGGCCGTTTGATTGAATCGAGAATACCCCGAGATATTCCTCTCGACCCAGCAATGTTTTAGAATAAGTTACACCGTTTTAGATAGGTTTAGTTTCTCTTAGAATTTGTTTAGTACTTAAAATTTCTTTAGTTTAGAGTAGTCATCTGCCGCGGGTGGAGTGGCTCCAGGGGCGGCAGAATAGTACTTGGCCATGGCTCGGGTTCCTTGACCCGCGGTGGCTGCTTCTTCGGGCAGCTTCATCGGGCTTCAGTGATTCGGTATATTTTAGGATCCAACCATTTGATTGTCCCCAATCCAATTGCATTTGAAAGCTGGTTGTCTCTATTTTGTTGTCTCCAAATTCCAAATTTGGTGATGATCAGGCGGTGGAAAGGTCTTCTTTGATTGCAAGACTTCTTGACGGTCCAAGTTTATCCAAAAACGTACTTTTGCTTCGAAATACACTCTTTTATCCCGAGTTACCTGAAAAGAGTCTTAAAACCGCAAACATGAAAAGCGCGTAATAAAAGCATAGAAAACCAAGCGGAACACTTATTAAAGTGTTCTAAAATATATAGCAAAACAGGTAAAAATACGGTGTTATCACACCCACATACTTAAACCTTGTTTGTCCTCAAACAAGACAAAGCTCAAGCTTGGAAAGGATCAAACGAAAATCATCAATAATTAGAAATCTCAGAGACCGTCCTTCTAAACCATAACCATCGAACTACATCAATCGCAATCTAGCCTAGAAAATTTTCACTATAAGTTCCCGTAACATTAGTCCACGGTATCCGTCATACGAAA
This sequence comes from Eutrema yunnanense, assembly GCA_002933935.1. Taxonomy (NCBI): domain Eukaryota; kingdom Viridiplantae; phylum Streptophyta; class Magnoliopsida; order Brassicales; family Brassicaceae; genus Eutrema; species Eutrema yunnanense. Next base: position 350,194 of record PKML01043777.1, read on the forward strand.
TATGAACTTTCAAAATCCAAAAATCAGGTCAGCTAGCTCTCTACATTCATTAAGTATAGGCGTGGGTTTCTCATCAAAATGATTAAACCAAGACAATCCAGGGTAGGTATTAAAGGCATTTAGAGGTGAGGTTAAGAGTGTTTTGGGTTACCGTAATTTCTCCGAAGGGTGCGAGATATTATGCAAAACAGCAAGAGAGAAAGGATATATTGATCACCACAACTTCCAGTCACTTCTTCTTGCGTAAACATGTTGCACTTCCTCCTTTCTCCGAAAACAGAAGTTTTATGTCATTCCCCCCAGACTTAGAATTTTTTTTTGGGCTTGGAATGACAGACTTCTCATAAACGAACCATGGATGCCTCATAGGTAATTCGACCAACCTAGGCTCTTTTTAGGCTTTTATTTCCATTCCCTTTCGAGTTTTTCAAATTTTTTTTTTATTATTATTTTTTTTTTCGAAAGGGGGAAACGCTTTTTATTGAAGTAGAGTCTTAGGGGCACGGAAATTTACCATGATTTTGAGTTTTTCCAAGGCATAACCAAGCTCGCATATTTGTTGAATTCACCACCACCGATCGCGTATAGTCCTCGTCTTTAGTGACTAAAAGATGTGTCGTTCATCCCTCTCATGCGTTTTTGCACATATCTGCACATAAGTCACAAAAAGAGTTGCATGAGGTTTGAACAGAGGTTAAGTTTCAGATGGGATACCAACTAAAGATGAGCTGGCCATTCATGTACGACAAAGAGTAGTAAAAGGTGGAAGAACGTCATGAATGTATGATTCGTTATCTTTGCCTAACCCTTTGATGAGAAAATTAAGTTAAGATTAAGTCCAAATAAAATAGAGCTAGCATATTCCATCCTAGAGAATCTCTGCGGTCTAAATTCCTCTGGGGATTTCGCATTAACAGAATCTCTAGCTACCGCCTAGTCTAGAATCAAATCACGAAAGAGCATGTTACTAGGAGACAGAGTAGAAGCACACTGGTCGGTTATCGTCATGGATTTCTTTCATCATTCCCTCAAAAAGTATTCCTACGCTTTTCGAAAAAACTTGACAAATTTTTAAAAAAACGTAATAAATGCAAAATACAAATGCAAATGAAAGAGGTGGTGGTTAGTAAGGGATGGAATCCTCCCCCAGACTTAAATCACATTGTCCTCAGTGAGAAATTAATCGGGTAAGGACGAATAATATATGTATGTAATAATTGAAAAAGTAAAAAGGAAAAATAAAACTTACATGAATGTGAGGATGGAATGGTGGTGAATGGGAGATGGTAGATGGTGATATGGTGATGGAATGGATGTGGTGATGTTTGGGAATGGTTTGGAATCGATTGACGAACGAAAAAAATCGTTCGGGATCGTCAGGGGGCTGGCTGCGGGTCAAAGGGCTGCAGCCGCGGCCACTGGCAAGCTGGCCGCGGGTCGGTTGATCGCGACCGCGGCCAAGGGCTAGCTCGCCGCGGGTCTGGCTGGTGCAGCCACGGCCGAGCTTCTTTTGCTATCAATTTCTTCCTTGCGGTTAGGGCTGGACCGAGCAGCTTCGAACCGTGTCTCCATCTTTTTGTCTTTTCGGTTATTTTTTTTTTTTTTTTTTGGATTTTTTGGTTTTTTAGAAAACTGAAAACTAAGAAAAGAAAAAAATTAGTAGGAAAAGACAGAAAAAAAACTAGAAAGAAAAACGTAACTAAAATGGGTTGCCTCCCATTGAACCCTTTTGTTTAAAGTCGTTTAGCTCGACGTTGGTATTGAGGTGAGCTTAGTCGTAGAAAGACATCATCTTACAACAAGTCTTCTTTGATCTCCTTTTTGTTTCCTCGTCATTTGAATCATCGCTTGTTCATGGATCGGGATCAGGATCAAGTTCGGGATCCATAGTGCTAGAACATCGTTCTTCTCCTTTTTTTAGTGGTATGGCAGTGTAAAACACGTCTTTGTTGATGTTTGCAAATGAAACTCGTCGATTGGGCTAATCCATGATGGCTCCAACGGTTGATAAGAACGGCCATCCTAGAATTATCGGTGTTGCATCTTTCTTCGTTGTTTGGACGATGTAGAAATCGACGGGGGCTATGCAATCTCCAATTCTTATTGGCATGTCTCAGGCAATCCCTTTTGGTGTGGTACAAGTCTCGTCGGCCATGCTGATTTTCGTCTGGGTAGGTTGTATGTGCTTAATACCGATGCGGTTTGCGGTCGATTTGGACATGATGCTCAAGCAAGCTCCGGAATCACAAAAAACGTTCTTAAATTCAACTCCACGGATGCTACAAGTGATAAGGAACTGACCTTGTTCTTCGATTTTGTGGAGACTCCTAACGGGATTTCTGTTCATGGCATTGTCGAGAAGATCTTCTATCTCCGTTATGGACTCCTTGCTTTCACAAAAGAAATGACCAATCATATGATGCATGTAAGCTCTAGCAAAAGTAGTACCTCGATGTAGACCACGAACAACGTTGTTGAATTCTTCTAGCTTTTCTCGGCTTATCTTGTTCGGGTATCCTCAATGCTTTTCGGGATGGAAGATTCAGAGAGCATGAGAAGCGGCATAAGGCGTTAATGGGTGTGTTGCCCCTTTGAAGTAAGTGTGAATGTCCTTCTTGCTTTCCATGCTGTAACGAAAAAAATCTCGTAGACGGCCTCTTTCCCAAACTTCTTCGAAAGAGATATGCATCGGGATTGACCTCACGAAGTGGTTGAAATCAATCAATCTCTCACGGGTTATGTTATGTGTTCTTGGCTTCTTAGGCATTGGGCTTGTTGGAGTTGTTGCTTCAAAGACTGAGTAAGGCATATAGGGCATGTAGATCCTCCTTGGTGGGTTCCTTTGACGTGTTGTTGATGAAGAGGATGAGACTTCTTTATGAGCTTGAATTACCTTACAAAGTGCATATAAATCCGGTTCCAGGTTGCTTGAAGGCTCAGTTGATGTTTGAGGATCAGTAGAGAGTGCAGCTTGCTCAAAGGAAAGTGTTCGGGATTCGAACGTCTCAAAGGGAGACGTGCATGAGCTGTCCGTGGGTCAGGAGGACGCAGGCGCGGCGGAGGGAGGCGTGGCCGCGGGCCGAGAAGGTGGAGGCACGGCGGAGGGAGGGCTGGCCGCAGCCGGGAGGTTCACGCCATTGGTGAGAGGAGTCCGTGGGGACTTGACCGGTTCGTCGTTTTTTTCACCTCCTTTGGTGTTTTCTTGTTCTTGGGAGTCATTTGGCTTTTCGTCTAGGTCTGGAACATGGGCATCAAGTGTTTAATCATGCTTCTCATGTATTTCAAAGTACGTACCCCATCATTAGCTTTTCGGATATCGAACTTTTGTCTTCTTTGTTCTTCTTTAACGAGTTCCATCCTCTCGTTTAGTGTTGTAGCGTATTTAAGGGTCTGTTTTTCAAGGATTTTGACGTGGGCAGTAAGGTCATTGATCTTCTTGTTGAATTCGACGGAGATGGAATCTATTCTCTCATTCAAAATTGCTTCAAACTCGGTTTGAGACTCGATGGTTTTGTTGATGACGTCTTCTATTCGCTTCAAACGAGCGCTGAATTCCAAGCTTTCATCATGCATGTTCAATATTTGGTGAGGAAGATGGTATGCTTGTTTTCTAGAGTTAACAACGGGAGACAAAAAAGGGTTGTCTCGGTAGTAAGGAGGCTCATGGCTTCCTTGAGAGTAGTTGGTCGGTGCCGGTTTCTAATCCTTGTAGAACGAGTCACACACAGCATGTGAGTCATGACGGTAGTGAGCGCAAGATGAGTCATAGTAACCCCGCTCATAGTAGCAATCTCGCTCCAGAGGCGAGTTCATGTTTCAAAGCCTGAAAGAAAGAAAAACAAAACCAAAAATCAAATAGCAAAATTTTGTTCTAGAGTCGTTTTACTAACCTCTAAGGTGTGATAGAAGCTGTAGCGATCTCTCCCCGGCAACGGCGCCAAAAACTTGATGCAAATCGGATTCGTCTCCGAAACATCATGTCTTAAATGTATAAAGGGAGATGGTATAGTACTTGAGGTATCGATCCAAAGGGAGATGGTGATGTTCTATGAGACCCTAGACACTGTTTCGTAAATAAACCTAGAACGAATATATTTTTATAGGGTTTTTGTAACTAGAATTGTAAATAACGGGAAACGGAAAACGGAAAACTTCTACTAATATAATCTAATAAAATTGATGGCTATCTAAACTAAGGAATTTTAACTACTAAACTAATGCTAAGAGAAACTTAACATATCCTAAGAAAAACAAAAACTATCCTAACACCTAAGAAAATTGACTACTAACCTAGACTTAAAGAAGTCGATAACTAAACTACTTCTACGGACTCAATTGCTAAACTAAACTACTAAAGACGATAACTATTCTAAAACTAAAGACGATAACTATTCTAAATCGATAACTATTCTAAAACGTTGCTGGGTCGAGAGGAATATCTCGAGGTATGCTCGATTCAATCAAACGGCCCATATCTCATAAGTAACCGGTGTTTCTAGATTATAACTCCACAAACCGGACAGAATAATGACGTAGTCTACTTCCGTATAACCTAATAGAGAGATCAAGTCGATTTTGCATAAGACAAACGGAGCTAATCGCAAAATATTGGGCTTCCAAACTCGATGATGCACTTTGGGCCTACAAGACGCATTCAAGACACCTTTAGGCACAACTCCATTCAATCCAGTCTATGGAAAAGCATGTCATCTTCCTGTAGAGCTCGAATACAAAGCACAATGGGATATCAAGGAGATGAATTTCAACATGAATACGGCTCGAGAAAGGAGATTACTCCAACCGCATGAGCTAGAAAAAATTTGGCACAACGCCTATGAAAACTCAAAGATATACAAAGAGAAGACGAAGGCGTACTATGACAAGATCATACATTGATCTTTCGCCACAAACGACAAGGTTCTCTTTTTCAATTCCCGTCTTAAACTCTTTCCAGGGAATGGACATCGTATCAAGTTGTACCTCGCAGAACCAGGAGAAGACGAGAGAGAATGGCCTTGATCGATCCACCATCAGCTTGATCCGGTAATTAAGTCAAGCTAACGACTTAAAGAAAGCGGTTAGTGGAAGGTAACCCATTCGGTATTTTAATTATTCCCTTTGAATTGAATTTTAGATAATTGTTATTTGTTTTTTGTTTCTTTTAATTTTGGGTTTTTAAACGATGAACGAATGAAAGACGAGTAAAAATTAGAGAGACGGAAAATGAGTTGTGCCTGAGTCCCATCTAGGCTCGGCCAAACCACGATCGACCGCATCTTCGGGTCTTCGACCTGCGACACATTCCTCTTCGGCACATTCCACGCGTGAGAATCTATAGATATATCGCGGCTGCATGCAGTCCACCCGCGATACCATGATCTCTCGACATGCAATCACACAAGCTTCGACCACGGATCTCCCGTTTTAAACATTCCCCAGTAAGGTAAGTATACTGCATCATTCCAAATTCAAATTCAATTTCTTTACCATCATTTCAAAGATTTTTCAGACTAGGGATAGTGTGATTTAAGTATGGGGGATGATGTTCATCCGTAAATAACGAAATTTGGTTTGTTTTGAGTTTGTTTTTTCTTGGACGAGCAAAAAATTTCAAAATCAGTTTTCAAAATAGGGACATATGAGACAAAACTATGATGAGTTCGACCTGTTTGCTTCTACGTTATCTTCTTGTGCCAGCTCTTTCGTGATTTAGTACTAGACTAGACGGTAGCTAGAGTACTTGCAATGAGATATTCCAGAGGATTTTGACCCTTAGATATTCTTTCTGATATGATATACTAGGTCACTTTATTTGGAATTAACCGGAATTTAATTTTCTCATCAAAGGTTTTAGACGAGACGACAAATAAGACATCCATGACATCTTTTCCTTTTTCCCATTCTTTGTTATTCCTGGATGGGAAATTCATCTTTAGCTAGTACCGTACCATGAACCTTAGCCATTATTTCAAACTTCATGCATTCTTCTCTTGTTGTCTTATGTGCATATATGTGCAAAAACGCCGAAGAGGGAGGAACGATACAGTTTTCCGTCACTCTAGATGGAAGACTAAGAGGACTCAGTGAAGGAAGTAATAACAACCAATCAAGCTTAAAGTCACCTTGGAAATTTTGATATTATTGGTAATTTTTATCATCCTTAAGACTCCCGTCCTAAAGGCGTTTCCCATTTTCAAAAAAAAAACGAAAAGAAAGGAAAGGAAAGGAAACAAAAGCCTAAAGAGTCTTAGGTAGTCGATATTTTTAGACCAAGGCAACCATGTCCGTTCGTGAAAAGTTGGACGCCATCGATTCATAACCCGGAGAAAAATCTAAGTCTGGGGAAATGGTAGAAAAGTTTTGTCAAAGACAAAAAAGTTCCGGAGAAGGAGGAGTTCGCATCAACATCTAAGCATAGAAGAAGTGACTGGAAATTGTGGATTTCAACATCTCCATCCTCTCTTGCTATTTTGCATAATATCTTGCATCCTCCGACGAAATTACGGTAACCCAAAACACTTTTAACCTCACCTCTAAAAGCCTTAATTACTTAGCCTCGTCAGTCTTGGTTAGTACTTTTGATGAGAATCACACAAATATTTTAATGAATGTTAGGTCTAAATGGTTAGATTTTCGCGTGACAGATACAGTGGACTATCGTTGCAGTACTTTGGTGAGAATTTTCTAGACTGAGTCCCGATTGGTGCATTACGTTGGTTATGGTTTAAAAGGACTGTCACTGAGATATTGTTTGTCCTTGCGTTTTTAAGATTCTTTCCGAACTTTTATTTCTGTTTTGTTTGAGGACAAACAAATATCTAAGTCTGGGGGAGTTTGACCATTTTTATGGGTCATTTTAATATCTTTTCAAGGTGTTTTATCTCCATTTTAAATGTTTTTTATGTGATTTCTATGTTATAGAGTTTTAAAAGACATTTTAGGTAACTTGGGCCAAAAAAGGCATTTGGAGCAACATTGCGTTTTTGGATAAATTTGGACTGTCAGAAGTCTTGTAAGACATTAAGACTTTCTCACCGTCTGATCATCCCAAAATTTTGATACAACAAAGAAGAGACAACCAGGTTTCACATACAACTGGTTTGGAGACATTCCAACGGTTAGATCTCCAGATATTACTGGTGATATACTTTTTTGAGTGTGTTACACTCTATAACATATTAGGTTTAGATTTACAGATTCTAACACATCTTGACACTCTAGCACTTAGTGGATGGCGAAAACAAATGAGTGCATTTATGGCAAATCAAAATTTACAATAAACTCTTTCTTTGTTTCTCTTTCTCTTCGCGTGTACAAGATTATGTAGATGCAAATGTCGTGGATAGAATGAGATATTAGAGATGTGAGAGAAAATAATTATTTTCCTTCATATGTTTTGTTTTGTATTTTTCTATATTTGTGAATGACATAAAACAATTATTTTTGTTCGAATGAATTATAATTATAATTTTGTCATTATTTTAAGATCTCTTTTACTATAGTTTAGGTGTCAAACAAAAACAAAAATTAAAAAAAAAAAAAGTCTAATTAGAAATCCATTTTGATAATCTGTGTAATTGTTCTCGAAATTTGCTAAAACGAGAATAGACAGTTTTTCGTGGACAAATAATGAATCAATAGTATCGTGGACACGTTAGCATTTATCGTGGACAAAACATGTGTTTCCATTTAGTATTGAACATTAGTATTAAGCAAATGTTTAATGTAATATGATCATATGGACGTTGACATAATCGCGTGAACATGATCGCGTGGACATATTGTTCCATTAACATATCAACGTGGATAAACATTTTACACAAATATCAATTAAAATTGATTCACATAAACATGTCCACCGTACTGATTATATGTGTTATTGTCCTCGAAACTCGCTCAAACAAGAATGGATAATTTTTCATGGAAAAATAATGAATCAATAGTATTGGTGCCATGTTAGCATTTATTATGGACAAAACATGTGTGTCTATTTAGTATTGAAAATTAGTATTAAATAATATTTAATGTAATATTGAAATATGGACGTGGATAGTGTTCCATTGACATAAGTGGACAATGTTCCATTGACATGTTCACATCCATATTTCCATATTATATTGTGCACAGCTCATCATTCAAATTAATTTCTAATTAGACTTCTGATTTTATATATATATATATATATTTTAAATTGTTTGACACCTAAACTATAGTAAAATGGATTTTAAAATAATGACAAATATAATTATAATTCATTCTAACCAAAAAAATTGTTTTATGTCATTCACAAATATAGAAAATACAAAACAAAACAGATAGCGGACAATAATTTGTTCATCTCACATCTTTAATCTCTCATTCCGTCCACAACATTTATATTCACATTATAATGTACGCGCGAAGAGAAAGAGAAAGAGAGAAAGGGTTTATTGTAAATTTTGATTTGCCATAAGGGAATTCACGTCTTTTTACCATCTAATAAATGGACAATGTGCTAGAGTATCAAAATGTACTATCTAGCGCAAATATAGTGTGAAAATGAGGTGGAGTTTTTGGTGTTGAATTAATTCAACATGTTGAAATGAGGTGGAGTTTTTGGTGTTGAATTAATTCAACATGTTAAAAAATGAGAAGTGAGAGGATTTTTTGCCACGTGGACCAATTAGAGAGAGGAGTATCCAACACAACTTTGCCCAGCGCGTCAGGTGAGGAGAGAGACTGATACTAGCCACGTGTCTTTTTCTGATTCGCTTATCAGATTTTTCAGATTTTTATCTCATCCTAAATCTTTGAGATCAATGATTTCATAGTAATTATTATATATATATATTTTAATTATACCAAAATTCATAGTATTTCATACTCTATAAATATAAACTTGTTTCATTTTATTTGGACACAGAAAAAACGTTTTTTATTACCCGTTTGAAATGGATCCCAACAATAACTCTTTAAACACCCAAAATTCTACTAATTACATTTTTAACTACCCAAATCCCAACAATTATCAATTTCAAAATCAATCTTCCAAACAACCCCAAAATATACCAAATTATGGGTTTTCACCAAATTTGTTCATCCTGTCAGCTGTTCCAAACTATCGTCAATATTATGGATCGATGATGCCATATCCATCTCAAGCACCTCCTTATTCTTCTATTCCAACGGGTAATGAAATTGTTCCAAATATTGGGGCAATTGAATTTCCCAAATTTTCTACCCAAATGGCTCTTGGTGGTATGAGTGGTGTTAATGAAGCCACTCCAGATGCAGAAGATTCAACTCCTACTCGCCGGAAAAGTTCCAAATGGACCACTGAGAAAAATTTGGTGCTACTGAGTGGGTAGATCAAATATGGAACCGACATCGTTGTTGGTAGAAACAAAGCATTGCTCATTTGATCATCCGCGTGACGGAGCTTCGTGCATGAATCATTACAACTACGTGAATAAAATATTGGGCAAATGGATTGGGAAATATGATAACGCTAAGCCTGTGCAACAAAGCGGGTGGTCGGAGAATGATGTATTGGCGAAAGTGCAAGAACTATATTCAAGTGGCAAGAATGGAAATTTCAATTTAATGAAAGAATGACTCGCTGTCCGTGACCAACCCCGTTATGGTAGTCAAGTAGTGATGCGAATTGGATTTGTGTCCGAAACTTCAGGTTTTAAATTTGTAAACCTTAAAGCATGCAAGTGCACATATGTGCGTTGTAGTACTTGAGGTATCGATCCACATGGAGAGGGTGCTGTTCTATGAGACCTTAGACATTGTATAGTAAATAAACCTAGAACGAATACATTTTTATAGGGTTTTTGTAACTATAATTGTAAAGAACGAGAAACATAAAACTTCTACTAATCTAATTTAAGAAAATCGATGGCTACTCTAAACTAAGGAATTTTAACTACTAAACTAATGCTAAGAAAAACTAAACCTATCCTAAGAAAAAACTAAAACTATCATAATACCTAAGAAAATTGACTACTAACCTAGACCAAATGAAATCGATAACTAAACTACTTCTACGGACTCAATTGCTAAACTAAACTACTATAGACGGCTGTAACTATTCTAAAACGTTGTTGGGTCGAGAGGTATATCTCGGGGTATGCTCGATTCAATCAAACGGCCCCGAGCTCATTAGTATCTGGTGTTTCTAGATTATAACTCCACAAACAGGACAAAATAATGATGTAGTCTACTTCCGTATAACCTACTCCCAATACAACCTATTCACCCAACCAGTAGCTTCCGTCTCTGGCCGCGCGTAAGATTGTGATATGCTAGTGGGTCCATAGGTTCACGGCACTCTGTAAGTATACTTCTGAAATCTTACGACGCGTACGCCTTGTGGATGAACTTTGCTGGTGATTAGATGCAACACTTATGTGGTTCTAAACACCCCCTATAAACCTCTATTTCATGAAACTAGATTCATGCATTAACAACTTTCCACAAGAATAGCTCTAGAAATCGGCTAGGGTTTACCGAGTGAAATCCTTATCGAACATAGAATTCCCCTTGATAATCCTTTAAACCCAACAATCTAAACTACTCAAACATACTAGAAAAAGACATAATTAAATTAAGTATAAGATTGATGAAGAAACCTCACGAACAAGAACTAACCTTGGTGAGAAACCTCCTCACCAATCCCGAGAATCTCGATGCAAGAGTACAAGAAAGCAAAACTAATGTGTTGAATGGTGTCTTAAATTGGGGATGTCGAAATTGCTGTCTAAAAATGTATTTATAGGTCTTCAACATGCTTAGGTCGTTTTAGGCTTTGACGAGAAAAGACGGTTTTGGCCTCGGGTGAAGAAACGGATCGTCTTGGACGAAATTAGGTTTGGCCGCGGGTCCATCTTCTCTGGCCGCGGCTAAGTGGCCTCGGGCCACGGGGGGAGTGGCTTCATGGGTGGCGGAATGGCGCTTGGACGCGGGTCCGACTCCTTGACCCGTGGTGGACTGCTTCTTCGGGTAGCTTCATCGGCCTTCAGTGCTTCAGTATATTTTATGATCCAACTATTCGATAGCCCCAATCCAATTGCATTTGAAAGCTGGTTGTCTCTACTTTGTTGTATCCAAATTTAGTGATGATCAGACGGTGAAAAGGTCTTCTTTGATTGCAAGACTTCTTGACGGTCTAATTTTATCCAAAAACGTATTTTTGCTCTGAAATGCTCTTTTTAATCCTGAGTTACCTGAAATGAGTCTTAAAACTGCAAACATGCGAAATGCGTAATAAAAGAATAGAAAACCAAGTGGAATACTTTTTAAAGTGTTCTAAAATATATAGTAAAACGGGTAAAAATACGGTGTTATCACACCCCCAGACTTAAACCTTGTTTGTCCTCAAACAAGACAAAGCTCAAGTTTGGAAATGATCAAACGAAAATCATCGGGAACTAGAAATCTCAGATACTGTTCTTCTAAACCTTCACCATCGAACTACATCAATCGCAATCTAGCCTAGAAAATTCTCACTAGAAGTTCCCGTAAAACTAGTCCACGGAATCCGTCATACGAAATATAAACTTTCAAAATCCAAAAATCAGGTCAACTAACTCTCTACATTCATTAAGTATAGGTGTGGGTTTCTCATCAAAAGGGTTAAACCAAGACAATCGAGGCTAGGTATTAAAGGCATTTAGAGGTAAGGTTAAGAGTGTTTTGGGTTACCGTAATTTCGCCGGAGGGTGCGAGATATTATGCAAAATAGCAAGAGAGGAAGGATCTATTGATCACCACAACTTCCAGTCACTTCTTCTTGCGTAAAAACGTTGCACTTCTTCCTTTCTCCAAAAACATAAGTTTTATGTCATTCCCCTAGACTTAGAATTTTATGTGGGCTCGGAATGACAGATTTCTCACAAACGAACCATGAACGCCTTATAAGTATTTCGACCAACCTAGACTCTTTTTAGGCTTTTGTTTCCTTTCCCTTTCGATTTTTCTCTTTTTTTTGTTTTTTTTTTCGAATGGAGGAAACGCCTTTTATTGAAGTAGAGTCTTAAGGGCACAAAAATTTACCATGATGTTGAGTTTTTCCAAGGCATAACAAAGCTCGCATCTCTGTTGAAATCACCACCACCGATCGCGTATAGTCTTCGTCTTTAGTGACTGAAATATGTATCATTCCTCCCTCTCCGGTGTTTTTGCACATATCTGCACATACGTCACAAAGAGAGTTGGATGAGGTTTGAACATAGGTTAAGTTTGGGATGGGATACCAACTAAAGATGAGCTGGCCATTCATGTACGAGAAAGAGTACATAAAAAGTTAAAGAACGTCATGAATGTATGATTCGTTATCTTTGCCTAAACCTTTAATGAGAAAATTAAGTCAAGATTAAGTCCAAATAAAATAGAGCTAGTATATTCCATCCTAGAGAATCTCTACGGTCTAAATTCCTCTAGGGATTTCGCATTAACAGAAACTTTAGCAACCGCCTAGTCTATAACCAAATTACGAAAGAGCATGTTACTAGGAGATAGCGTAGAAGCACATTGGTCGGTTATCGTCATAGATTTCTTTCATCATTCTCTCAAAATGTATTCCTACGCTTTTCGAAAAACTTGAATTTTTTTAAGAAAAACATCGAAAAATGCAAAATGCAAACACAAATGAAAGAATTGGTGGTAGTAAGGGATGGAATCCTCCCCCAGTCTTAAATCACAATGTCCTTAGTGTGAAATAAATAGGGCAAAGACGAATAAGAGATGTATGTAATAATTAGAAAAGTTTAAGGGAAAAATAAAACTTACATGAATGATGTCGGGGAATGGATTTGCGAATGGAATGGTGGTGATTTAGGGATGGTAGATGATGATATGGTGATGGCAATGGATGTAGGGATGTTTGGGAACATTTTGGAATAGATCTAGGAACAAAACAAATCGTTCGAGATCGTCAAGGGGATGTACGCGGGTCAAAGGCTTCTTTTGCGGTCAAGTTCTACATTGCGGTTCGTACTGGACCGAGTAGCTTCGAACCGTGTCTCCATCTTTTTTTCTTTTCGGTTTTTATTTTTTATTTTTTTGGGTTTTTTGGTTTTATAGAAGACAGAAAACTAAGAAATGAAAAAGTTAGTAGAAAAACTAGAAAGAAAAATATACCTGAAATGGGTTCCCTCCCAGTGAATGCTTTTGTTTAAAGTCGTTTAGTTGTAGAAAGATAATGTCTTACGACAAGTCTTCTTTGATCTTCTTTTTGTTTCCTCGTCATGTGAATCATCGCTTGTCTGTGGAACGAGATCAAGTTCGGGATCCATCGTGCTAGAACGTTTTTCTTCTCCTTTTTTGAGTGGTATGGTAGTGTAGAAAACGTCTTTGTCGATGTTAGCGAATGAAACACGTCGATTTGGCCAATCCATGATGGCTCCAACGGTTAATAAGAACAGCCATCCTAGTATTATCGGTGTTGCATCTTTCTTCGTTGTTTGGACGATGTAGAAATCGACGTGGGCTATGCAATCTCCAATTCTTATTGGCATGTCTCGGGCAATCCCTTTTGGTGTGGTACAAGTCTCGTCGGCCATGCTGATTTTTGTCCGGGTAGGGTGTATGTGCTTAATACCGATGCGCTTTGCGGTCGATTTTGACATGATGCTCAAGCAAGCTCCGGAATCACAAAGAACGTTCTTAAATTCAACTCCACGAATGCTACAATTGATAAGGATCTGACCATGTTCTTCGATTTTGTGGAGACTCCTAACAGGTTTTCCGTTCATGGCATTGTCGAAAAGATCTTCTATCTCTTTTATGGACTATTTGCTTTCACAAAATAAATGACCAATCATATGATCCATGTAAGCCCTAGCAAAAGTAGTACCTCTAGGTAGATTATGGACCACGTTGTTGAATTCCTCTAGTTTCTCTCGGCTTATTTTATTCGGGTACTCTCGGTACTTCTCGGGATGGTAGATTCTGATAGCATGGGAAGCGGCATAAGGCGTTGTTGAACATCTCGCTCTCATGAAATATGCTTGAATGTCTTCCTTGCTCTCATTGCTGTAACGGAAGAAAGCATATGTAGGTCCTTTTTCCCTAATTTCCTCGAAGGAGGTGCACATCGTGATTGATTTCACAAATTTATTAAACTCGATCAATCGCTCTCGGGTGATGCATTTTGTCCTTGGCTCTTCCGGTATTGGGCTTGGTGGTGGTTCTGGTGCAAGGTCAGAGTCACTCAATGAGCTGAAATCTGATTTTCGAAAGAATAACCTCGAGTCTTCTTCTTTGAAGTATTGTTCTTCGACTTCATTGAAGGATTGGGATGATAAAACCATGTTGCACAGTGCAATGAAGTCTTGTTCCAGGTTGGTTGTAGGCTCTGTTGTGGTTTGGGGATCAGTAGAGAGTGCAGCTTGCTCAAAGGAGAGTGTTCAGGATTTGAACGGCTCGAAGGGAGACGAGCATGAGCTGGTCGCGGGTCCGACGAACGGTGGTGCGGTGGAGGGAGGCGTGGCCACGGGCCGAGAGGGGGGAGGCGCGGCAGAAGGAGGCCTGGCCGCGGCTGGGAGGGTTGCGCCAGTGGTGAGAGGAGTCCATGGGGACTTGACCGGTTCGTCGTTTTCTTCACCTCCCTTGGTGTTTTCTGGTCATTGCTCGGTATAGAAGACGGGGAAGAAAGCCCCAGTACCGACGTGCTATACCGAGGAGTTACCTCGGTATCGAAGCTTCAGGGGATTGTACTGAGGTCACTTCTCGGTGCAACTGATCGGTACTGCTCTCGGAGGAAACCCGTGGGGGAAAAATATCTTAACACCGAGCAACAACACCGAGGAGTAACCTCGGTATTCATCGAAGGATCATCAAACATTTCCCCTCAATACCGATGTCATTGTTGATGGTTTGATGAAAATTTGAGAAATTGAAATTTTGAGAATTAGGGATTGTGAATTGGGATAATTTGCTTGTTAAGTGTAAATTGTCACCTTGGTTCGTTGCTCTTAGCTCATCTTCTGGCAAACCCTTGTTGATTTGATAAGAAATTATACCTATGCTCACAAATTTTCCCAAGGATATTTGTAGGTACAATGTCTGACAAAGGCGCTCCATCGACACGGACACGAACCAAGGTTTTGACAATTGGGAAAGGGAAAGGAATTGCCCAAGTTATGGCCGCGGAAAAGAGAAAAGGGATTGCCAAAAGTAGTACCAAGGCAAAGGCTAAGACCGTGGCTGCGAGCTCTAAGGCCAAGAAACGGCCAAGGGAAAGGGCAAGAAGAAAGAAGAGGTCAAAGAAGAGGTCGAGAGTGAGACCTCAAGTGGAGAAATCCCAGAGGTGCAACGGACAAAGCCAAGCGAGCAAGATTACTTCGACAAATTTAGCCAAATGAAGTTCGAGCAAGGCAAATTTGTCAATGCGGAGATGATGGATACGATGGGGATAAGTGACGGAGTGTGGGCACTTTTTGAGAATATGGGGCTAAGGAAGTTCATGAGCATGAAGCATGAAACTTTCAAAGCACTCTCCAACAAGTTCCTAGCCACCCTTCGAGCTAAGTTCTACGAAACGGAAGATGCAAATTCCGGGTTTGGAGTTTTAAAGTTTGGGCTCATGGGCACCACCTACACCGTCACTTTCCACGAGCTTTGCGAGATATTCGGGTTTAGGAAAGAAGGTACCTACGGCAGGCAATACTTTGATTACCCGAGACTCGAGCTCCGAAATCTTTGGGCACGATTGCCTCCGGAGAATTTGAGGCCGGCGTCTCTAAGAGTGCAAGCATACGGCACCCGGCTATTCGCTACGCGCACAAGGCATTGGTCCACAATTTCTACCACAAAGTGGATATTGACACGGTTACTACGGAGGAGATGGAGTTGTTGAGGCTCGGTCTAAAGCCCATTCTCCCCATTCTCTGCAATGGTAGAGCGTTCAAGGGGCCGGAGAGACTTCCTTGTCTCGCAACACTCTTGGTGAGACACTTGTTTGCTTACTGGAATTGGGCTTGGAAGACAAAGTCAAAAAAGGCCGTGATTTGCATCAGATGGATCATAACGTCTATTCTCTTGGCAAAGGGCATCAAGGTTTCGGTTAGCGCCAACGAGTGGAAATCTTTGGATGCAGCCTACCTTTCAAAGACTAAGTTCTTCAAGGGATATATCGAAGGCAAGATGGCTTACAACCTCCAACTCACCGAGACATCTATGGCACAAGCACACTTGCCTAATCCCACGCTCACCAACTTCCATGATCCGAGGAACATCATGTTTATTCCTCCCCAAGAGTACCTCTACAACTCCACCGTAGATCCGCCTATGCAAGCGTTCCGCAAAAGAGCACAACGGAGAACCGCTACCGAGGAATCTCTTGATCTAGACGAGGAAGTGCCAAACGAGTCATCATCCGAGACCGTGTACGGTAGTGAGCGCTACCACTTTGACCCTTATGATGGGGGTATCACTAACGCGGCTACAAGACACGCTCACCACCAAACTCGTCTCCTCCAACGCATGTGCAAGTGGCAAAACACCAACATGAAGAAGATGGTCAAGAGGATCAAGTCCTTGAAGAAGACGGTTAAAGCCATAGGTCGAACCATCAGTGAGCTCAAAGACGGAGGTTGCGGAGTGAGTTCCTCAAGGACCGGTGAAGGAGATGTTGTCATGGGCACCACTCTCGCACCTCACGAAGGAGGTAGGGAATTGGTCTTAAACACTAGTCGACCCACGACCCGAGCGGATAGAGCAACAAAGAGGAGAGCGATGCGGTCCCCGTCTCTCGTCTCAAGTAATCCATCCTACTCGATGGGGTCTTCATCCCCATCTCAAAGTTTCTAGGTACGAATCCAAAACTTTGTATATATTTTTCTTTTGAGTCTTGCATTGTCTAGTTTTCTCTTGTTTTTGGTCCTTTCCTTAGGCTTATTTCACACCGAGACGGTGTGATTTAAGTTTGGGAGAGGGACCGGTATCTAATGACATTTATTTTGATCTTATTTTCAATTTCGTTTTTCGAGTCTCATGCATCTCATGCATTCATCTAAGGCATAGAAAAAAGCCAAAAACAAAAAAAATCGAAAAATTTAAAAACACAAAAAGAAGTCATTTAGTGTGCATATAGGATCGAGTTTAGTAGCATATAGGTTGTATTGCACGTGCATAGGGATCAATGATGATTTTTCCTCATTATGGTAGCATCTAAAGAAATTGATTCGTTCGTAGTTGTTTGATGCATCTAAGCGAGTTTGAAAGTAAAGACGAATGATGCAAATCTAAAATCAGACACTCATGAAAATAGTTAGTCCAAGACGAGAAGATATGGGTCTCGACATTTACAAGCCCAAAGAAGGATATTTCTTTATTCATCAATTCACGAGATTTCTAAATTGAAATTCTGAAGATTCTAGAGCAATGAGAGGCTTTAAAGATGTCAAATAATCATGGGAATATTCTACTTCATCAAGAAGATTGCTCAACGATCATTCCAACGCCCATAAGCTTCCTAATCAAGACAACAAGGCGTCTAGATTCTTCTCCAAATCAAGAATAATGGTCCAGCAACTAGCAACATTAATTGCAATATTTTCTGCACTAAAAGCTCGTCAATCAAATAATCAATCACACACTGATCAAGACAAAAAGGCTCGTCAAGATTAATTTGTGAATTAATCATTTATTTTGTATATCTTAATTTCCTATTTTATTAGTTTTTAAATGTTAATGGTCTGACCTTGAATAAGCTTATAAAGGCCCTCTTTGTATTCATTTTGTATATACATATTTTTGGAAAAATAAAGAAAGTAATTTTTTTGTAAAGCTTTATGCTTTGTTTTGTTTATCTAAGTTAGGTGGGATTCCTTTACTTAGTAAACATTCGAATCTATGTCTCTTGTGTGAGATTCCTTGAGATTAGGTTTGTGAACTCATCACAAGGGCTTTCACACCCTTGAGTGGCGTTCCTCGTTCCATCAGCACTATCCATCTTATCTCGTTGATAGAAGAGAGAGACCTTAATCCAGCTTCTTCAACACAAGCTTCTCGGCCCAAGCCATCGACCATCGACCATCGACCTCCGGTTTCCATACCACGACTTGAAGGACATCTTACACCATGCCATCCAAGTTGAACAACACTTGAAGAAGAAGTCCTATGCTACTGGGTGGACAAGAAGTAACCAAACATGGGACCAGAACAAAGCCAAGACCCAAACTCCTACCAGCTTTCCATCTAAGGTCGCGGAGAAGGGCAAGTCGGTCGAAGTCGACCCTAGGTTCACTTCTAAGGCCTTTGAGCCTAATCACGGTAAGTATTCTAACCCAAGCACTTCTAGAACTCGTGACATAACATGTTTTAAGTGTAAGGGCAGAGGACACATGGCTAGAGAATGCCCAAATCCCCGAGTTATGATCATGATGGATTCGGGTGAGTACGAGTCTCAAGATGAGGACGATGTGCAAATGACCGAAGCAGCCACTGAAGAAGTAGATTGTGAGGCTGAATATGGTGAGTCTCTGGTCATAAGGTGAGCCTTGAACCTCACGGTTCATCCTGACGAGGCAGCCCAAAGACATAACATTTTTCATACTAGATGTTCCATCCGAGGCAAGGTATGTAATTTGGTAATTGATGGAGGGTCGTGTACCAATGTAGCGAGTGACTACATGGTCACTAAGCTCTGCCTAGAACGCACTAAACGCCCTCACCCATATAAGCTAAGATGGTTAAATGATAAGGCTGAATTGCGCGTAACAGACCAAGTGCTTGTACCATTCAATGTGGGCAAGTACTCGGATGAGGTTGTGTGTGATGTTGTTCCTATGCAAGCTGGCCATCTTCTTCTTGGTAGACCTTGGCAGTTTGACAAGGACGCCATTCACCATGGCCGAAGTAATATGTATTCGTTTGTGCATGATAAAAAGAAGTATAATTTAACACCTCTTACACCTACTCAAGTACACGAACTACAAGTTAAAATGTTAAGAGAAAAAGATGCCTCGACCAGGAACAACTTGTTTATTAAGCCCATTTATATTTCTAAGTCAATCACTTGCAAGGAACCGGTATTACTAATGATCTTTAAGGAGACTTTAAGTGCAGGTTCTAGTGCGCCGGAGCAACAACTTCCTACTGAAGTTACTCAACTTTTGGACCGATTTGCTGATGTGTTTCCTGATGAGATACCTCCTGGCTTACCTCCCATAAGAGGAATAGAGCACCAGATCGATTTTGTGCCCGGAACCCCATTGCCCAATCGAGCCGCATACCGCGTTAATCCGGAAGAAGCCAAGGAACTAGAAAAGCAAGTGAGGGAACTTATGGACAAGGGCTATGTTCGTGAGAGCCTTAGTCCATGTGCCGTTCCAGTCCTTTTGATGCCAAAGAAGGATGGAACGTGGAGGATGTGAGTGGATTGTCGTGCGATCAACAACATAACGATCAAATACCGACATCCGATACCGAGGTTAGATGACATGCTTGATGAGCTCTCTGGTTCTAATTTGTTTTCCAAGATTAATCTCAGGAGTGGATACCATCAAGTGCGAATGAGAGAAGGTGACGAATGGAAGACGGCCTTCAAGACGAAGCAAGGCCTCTACGAATGGCTAATTATGCCTTTCGGGCTAACTAACGCGCCAAGTACCTTCATGCGACTCATGAATGAAGTTCTTAGACCCTACATTAGTAAGTTTGTAGTGGTATACTTCGATGATATTCTCATTTATAGTCAAACTCTAGCTGAACATTTATCTCATTTAGAACAAATCCTTACGACGCTTCAACGAGATGGTCTTTACGCCAACTTGAAGAAGAGCACATTTTGCACTAATGAGCTTGTGTTTTTAGGCTCTGTTGTGAGTTCACATGGACTTAGAGTGGACCAGGAGAAGGTCCAAGCCATCCAAGAATGGCCCACGCCAACGACCATTAGCCAAGTCCGAAGCTTTCACAGGTTGGCTAGCTTTTACCGACGGTTCGTGAAGGACTTCATCACTCTTGCTGCACCTCTCACTGCCATAATCAAGAAGGACGTGGCCTTCAAGTGGGGAGAAGCCCAAGAAGAGGCCTTCAAAGGCCTAAAGGATCGTTTGACTCATGCTCCCGTTTTAACTTTACCCGACTTCTCTAAAACGCACTACAAGAAAAGTGGATATCCGTAGCGCCTGATATCCGCTATCGTTGAAATCTGTAGCGCTTTTAGAAACGCTGTATATGCTCCCGTTATAAAAAGTATGTCACTTTTTATAGCGCTTTTTTGAAAAGCAATTATAGTGTCTACTTATTATAACACTTTTGTTTTTGCAATAAAATAATCTATAATAGCATTTTATTTTCGTTATACATGTTTTATTCATAGCATTAGTTTGTTGCTATTTTATAATTATAATAGCATTTGTTTTCGTTTCTTTGTACTGCAATATTTTTCAAATTTTACTATAGCATTCGAAATCTGTAATTGATTCGTTTAATTATTCCAATAAATTGTATTTAAATTACGATTTACTAGGATTTGTTTTTGATTTTTGGATAATTTGATAATTAAAAATAAAAATGACATATTTTATTATATTTATATGAAACCATGATACAAAAAAACCTATATTACAAAGTAAAAGTACATGATTAATAGATAAGTTGTGAATATTCCCCTCACTCTTGGACCTCCAATCTTTGAAACTTCTTCTTCGATATCATCAACAAATCAGCTTCCTGCTGCAAGAAACTATCACCGTTTTTTCCCAGCCTTAGCAAGTGATTTTGACTTCTAGTTGTGCCTCAAAGTCCTTCAAGAAATTAAGCAACACTAAAATCACATAACTCTAAACTTGTTCTATATCCCCAACCAGAGCAGTAGGCTAAAAAGCTTTTGAAGCAATGTATATGTATACCTGATTCAGGGAATTCTTTGAGGTTTCATACTCTGCTGCCACAAAAGTGAATACCTGCAAATGTTTTCGTTAGTGTTGGTTTTATGTTCATCCGACCATACAAAAAGAAGTATCCAACAAGACAATGTGAAATTGGGAAGACATGAGGTAATAGCATAGGTGTATTTTCAGATGCTACACCGGCTTTGTGTTCCAAGTAAATAGTGACTGCAAGTCCGTTGTTATGTTCAGTGTCAAGCTGGCCTGAAAGCACGTAAAATGCTGAGCAGTTAGCATATATGCAACATATAAAAGGCAGCCTGAAGACTCGATAAAGAAGATAAAACTACTTATTAACTAATATCACATCAGGTGTATATTAATCACCTTCGACAATCAAGAGTAGGCTAATGTAAAATCTTTATAGTTTACTACGATGTTCCAATAAACAGTCGCATCTGAGAAACGTAACTCAGAACCATAGGTACACTCAAGCATATATTGGGGGCTCAAACCAAGCAATTAAGAACTTGTTCCTCTTCCAGTGTAGAGATAGAACTTGTCTCCTCTCTCATACGCATCCACTATCTCATTGAGAAATCCCTATTAATCTCACAATATTAATCCAGCAATAACTAGAATTCTACATGCCCTTCTGTGAAATTAATAAAATTAGTTGTATCAGCAAACACAAGTTAGCTAAATTTCGAACCGGTGAGCGAAGAAGACACCATGGCGGAAAAAGACATGAGATCTGAGACAGAATAAACCCTAGATCGAACAAGAAGAAGAATCATACCATAGAGAGAGAGGGAAATAGAGAGAGAGGGAAATAGAGAGAGAGAGAAATCAGGCGATGTGAGTGAGAATAAAAATCGGAGCGGCGACGAGCGAAACTTTGCTTGGCCGTCTTCGTCGTTCGGAGAGACAAGGAAGAGACGAGGAGTAATTTTTTTTTTTTTACAGGTAATCCTTTTTTCACTGGAAAAAAAAAACGAGGAAGAGTAATCAATGGTAGAGAAAGAAAAGCTGAGTAAGGAATGAAGGAGTGAGATTGTGCCACGTCATCGATCTGAGTGTTCACTCTCTATTGGCCCAATTTTATTTAGTTTTTATTGATTAATGTTTTATATTTTGTAATTTATGAGTAATTTATTTTTAAACTAACATAAATTTTTGTATTTTAAAATTTTTAAGAGAATTATAATGATAGATTTTCTATTTATTTTATGAAAAATATTTGTTTTATTTTCTTTCTTTATAATGATAGATTTTCATACCCTAAATAAAAGATTCTTAATATGTTTTATTTACATTTAATTTAGAAAATAGTTTATATCAATGAGGTTATGATAAATTATTTACTTTCATAATGATATGTAATTTTGGAGTTTTCAAAAAATTAAAAACAAAAAAACTATATAACAAATGTTGTGTGACAGTAACAATTACTTTCAAAGACTTAGTAATTTATCATTAGTTTGTAGGGTTTTTGTATATATGTTTGTAATCATTTTTGCAATCATTGGCAATCATTTTCATTTGTTAATTGACAACATAACCCAAACCATAAATCAATATAACATAAATCCTAAATCAACGTAACATAAACCCTAAACACTAATACCCTAAACCCTATAACAAATATTTAACACTTAATTCTTTCTTTGTTTTATCTTAAAAAAATATTTTATATATATTATTTTATGAGATACAAATTTATTGTATATTCTATTGTATGAAATTATATTTCACACAATAAACTCTATACTCCAATGCCCTAAACCCTAAATCAAATATTCAAGACTTAATTCTTCTTTTATTTATTTTTAAAAAAACTTATATATTTCAAATCTTATACCTTGTATTTTTTTATTTAGAAATAGAAAAAAATATCTTACAAGTGTGAATCCCTATACCCTAAATCAAACTCATTAATCCATAAAAATTATTATATTTCTATTGTTAATAAAACTAGAAAAAATATTTCAAACCCTATACCCTATACTATTATACCCTAAACCCCAAACTCTATACCCTAAACTCTAAATCAAAGATTCACTAACCTTTCCTTTTTTATTTTGTAATAGTTTTTCTTCTCTATTTTATGTTCTTAGTTTGAAACTATCATTTGTTTTATTTTTATTTTAGTTAAAAATAAAAAAATTCTCCACACTCTTGTATTAATAAAGAGCATAGAAGACAATGTTTAGTATATTTTCAAACAACAAAATTAACCCATCCATTCAGATATAATAACATCGACTTTAAGAGTGGGAAGCTCTATCTCCTCAATCTCGCATTTCAAAACCGTTGACTGCAACGATAAAAAAAAAAAAATTTGTCCTTAATAAGAAACTTGTTTTTGGTAGATTACATTCTGATAAGTCTTTGTAAGAAGTCAACTCCCTTCTAAATCAAGAGTAATTACATAATGTCGTAACACTGGAAAGCATGTGTTAATCGTAACCAAAACAATGTCCCTGCAAAACAATGAGCAAAAATCAGGAACCAAAACCAGAGTAAACAAATTGAGAATGTAAATGCAAAACAAAGACTGATATGATTACCGTGATTGTGTTTCCCATGTAATCTGAGAAAGCTGACTTGAAGCTCTCGCATTAACCTCTATAAACCTCCATTGGAGTCCTCCCATCTTCTTCACAATCTCTGTGACTGCTAAGTAGCCTGACCATTCATATAATCATATTTAGCAGCTTCTTTCTCAACAACTCCCCAGAAGATTGGTAACTCAATTCCCTCTACGCCAAGTAGTTTTAAAGCTTTGAGCCCAACCGTGATGGCTTTCATGTTTTCGAAATGTCTTGATCTCGTCACTGCTAAAACCAGAAGACTGGTTTTCGAAATGTCTTGATCTCGTCACTGCTAAAACCAGGAGGCCTGATGTTCCAGTTTCTTTCTACGTTTAAGGAAAAGAGATACCAAAACGAAATTAAACATTATAAGTGGAAAAGAAATAAAAACATTGTAAGTTCCTGCATTTCATTCATTTATCACCGCTAATCTTTACATATATAGTTCAGACTTTAGAATATGCAAACATCATCAATACATTATCACCACTAATATTTACATCTAAAGTTCAGACTCCTAAGAAAAAACAATAGGCCTTAAAACAATTTATACGTTCAGTCATGATCTAACCTTTTCATCATCCATAGTTTCAGCTTCACAATATCACAAGTATGATCCAAATGTAAGCAGTAGAGAACCTAATAACAAGACAAACATCTTTCAGTGCTTATCTAACTTAACTATGAGGTCCAACACCTAACCCAATATGTGAGAATCAATCCAAAGACTCATAGACTAAAGAAGAAAACTGTAGACAAACCTGTCTCAAACGCAACAGCTACAAGATCGTCTTTGTCTTTGGGTCAATGGCATTAATACTGCGGATTCAAGGAACAAAAGATAAGAAAAATAACATATCATCTCTTGGAAATGCAAAACATCACACAAAGTGCATACATACCCACGAATACGGATGATGAACAACAGTTTAGCTTCAGTGTCAACGTAGAAACCTCCTTTCAGCTTGGCCTCACGTTTCAAAGAGATCAACTCCTTCTCCTATATAAAATAAAAAGACAAAATAACACTCATTTACCCAGATATAAGGAACAACGACAGATCTAAACAAACAAGCATACATATTCTGATTCGGTTTGGATCTAACGAGAAAACAAAAATCATAGAAGAAAAGTTAGACTTACCCTTGTTGAAAAACAATAAAAATCACACAAAAAAACAACTTTTGTGAAGAGAATCGAAATTCCAGGACAAACCCAGAAACTGGGCAAGAGAATCTATGCAAGGGACATAAAAAAAACTTACTAATCAAGCTAATCGAATATCAGAGCCTCATGAAAACTGAAAAGTGTGACCAAACAGCAAAAAAAAAAAGAGATTACCTAAGAGACCGAGAGCTTACGCGAGAGAGAAGCTTGAGCTGAGATTGAAGCTCGCGTGACTCGTCGGAGAGAGAAAAGCAAGAGGATCAAACAAAAACAATAGAGGAGGTCAAGAGAACAGAGAGAGAGAGATCGAAGATTCGATCTGTTCGAATCGGAGATTGAAGCTTCATTGTTTCGGAGATTGAAGCTCGTGTGAAGCAGACAGAGGCTAGGTGTTTTTTTGTTAAGAAACACAAAAAATGACTAAGTGTTTTTTTTTATCTATAGATTTCAGTATAAATTTATCGAGCCAAACTAAAAAATAGGCGGGCAAAAAAATTAGTTATCCCGCTTCCACCTAACATAGCACTAATCGAATGACACATGCAATTAAAGAAGAGGACATGAGCAAAAAATTAAGAAGTTGTAACACTCTTATACGCGACCACTCTTTCATAGCACTAGCAATTTACAAACGCTATGAAAGAGTAGTGTCTATAACATTTATTGCAGAGTTTGTAAAAACGCTATGTTTTAGTGCTATCAATACTTCAATTTCATGTAGTGACGTTTGAAATTGAGTGTGATGCCTCAGGTTTAGGGATCGGTGTTGTGCTAACTCAAGGAGGCAAACCTGTTGCTTACTTCAGTGAGAAACTAAGTGGAGCCACGCTCAACTATCCTACATATGACAAGGAGCTCTACGCCTTAGTCCGAGCAATGGAGACGTGGCAACATGATCTACTCTCGAAGGAGTGTGTCATCCACACGGACCATGAGACTTTGAAGCACCTTAGGGGTCAGACTAACCTCAAGAGGAGGCATGCTAAGTGGCTGGAGTTTATAGATACGTTCCCCTATGTGATCAAGTACAAGAAGGGAAAAGATAATGTGGTGGCCGATGCCCTATCTCGGAGATATGCACTAATATCGACCATGGAAGCCAAGGTTCTTGGATTTGAAATAATTATTCCATTGTATGAATCTAATGTTGATTTTGCAGAGATATACACAAACCATGGAAAGGGAGCCCACGTTTCTTACTATGTCCATGACGGCTATCTTTTTAAAGATAAACGCATATGCATCCCGCAATGTTCGTTAAGAGAGCTTATAGTCCGAGATGCTCATGGAGGAGGCCGCATGGGTCATTTTGGCGTGGAGAAGACTCTTGCCATGCTGAGGGAGCACTTCTTTTGGCCGCACCTTAAGAAGTCGGTCGAAACTTTCTGTGCAAGATGTATCACTTGCAAGAAAGCCAAGTCTCGGGTTCACCCGCACAGTTTGTATCTTCCTTTACCGATTCCTACTTTACCATGGATTGATATTTCTATGGACTTTGTGCTAGGTTTACCTAAGATCAGGCACAAGGACTCCATCTTGGTCGTGGTGGATCGGTTCTCAAAGATGGCACACTTCATTCTATGTGCCAAATAAAACGATGCTACACAAACCGCGGACCTCTTTTCCAAGGAGATTGTCCGACTACATGGAGTACCTAGGACGATCGTCTCGGATCGCGACACCAAGTTCCTGAGACACTTTTGGAGGACCCTCTGGAAGAAGCTAGTAACCAAGTTACTCTTCTCCACGACCTGCCATCCACAAAAATCGATGGCCAAACTGAAGTCGTTAACCGAACACTTGGAACGATGCTTCGAGCAACAATAGGGAGAAATCTTAAAACTTGGCTTGAAGCTTTACCTTTTGTCGAGTTTGCTTATAATAGAGCTGTCCATAGTGCTACTCATTTATCTCCTTTTCAGGTCGCATATGGATTTAATCCACAAACGCCATTGGATCTTAAGCCTCTACCTCAAACGGAGTTGTTAAACCTCGACGGAGCCAAGAAGGCCGAAGACGTGAAGAAGCTACACCAATCGGTCAAAGATCAGCTCGAAAAGACCAATGCCCAACGTGTGAAGAATGCCAACAAGGGCAGGAAGCATGTGTCTTTTGAAGTTGGAGAATGGGTGTGGTTGCACATGGGACCGGAGCGATTCCCGGACCAACGCAAATCGAACTCCCACGTGAGCTTAAGGTGTCTGCTACATTCAATGTTTTTGACTTAGCTCGTTTTGATGCAGGTGATGATGTTTTGGGGTCAAAACCTCATGAAGAGGGAGGGAGTGGTGAGGACATCGAGTCAATGACCCAAGTCATACAAGCACCACTAGTGCCAAGTGGACCAGTGAATAGAACCAGGAGCAGGGATATGGAAAAGAAGTTCAACATATTCATGGACCAGCTCGGATCAGAAGGTTTCTTCAAAACGGACACTACGCCGCTAAGCCCGTTAACGAGCAGTTATTGGGCCGATTCTTTCAAGCAGGATCCACACATGATCCCGGACGATTCAGAAGGCGATCCACATATTGATTTCAAGCTCTTTGAGTATAGTTTCCAGAACACTAGAGATCAGCCCAAGAATCCTTACCATTCGGACCAGAACGTCCAAACACTGAAGAGATATCGGCTGGATCCTTTGCTGGCCGATAACGCTAAGTGGCCACTCATCAAGCCCAGGTTCGTGGCCCACTTATCTAAGGTCGATTTCGATTCACCAGAGACGACTTAGGCACAAGTCGTTTGGTGCTCTTTTCCCAACCTTCGTTTTTATCCCACTTGGTTTTGCGAAGATGGGTTTTTGCCGAGGCCAAACGGCTTGCAATATTATTGGCCCAATTAATGAACTCTCTGTAAGCCTTGAAGACCAAGCACACGAGGCCTCACTTCTATTTCTCTTAGTCTCTTTATTTCTTTTGTAAACGAACATAAATTGTTAAAGACCCGTCTTGTTATTTCTTATTCGATTTATTCCTTTTCTTTTGGGCGTGCGCCTTCTTTAAAAACCCTAAGGCGTTGTCTTTGCTGGTCACGCAGACATTAAGAATTTTATTCCTAAGTTTTTGTTCTTCACAAAAATGTTTCTTCTCTCTAGATCATGAGTGAGTCCGATCCTTAGGGAAAACCCTTGAAGTATCAAGAGACCGTCGCCTCTCTTGTGGTTCTCATCGCCCCACCAGCACCATCCATCTTATCCCGTTGACAGAAGAGAGAGACCTTAGTCCAGCTTCTTCAACACCATATCCTCGGCCCAAATTCTCGACCATCGACCTCCGGTTTGTGTGAGACGGGTTTGAGTGCGTATCATTTTGGTATCAGAGACCTTTATTTTCGGTTTTTGCATTATTTCCATTTAAAAATCAGAAAACCAACCAAAAATCTATTGTTTTAAAAACATTCTATTGTTTTAAAAACATTCTATTGTTTGCTTTAATTCTATTAATCAGAAAATAAAAATAAGAATTTTTCCTTTTGTTATTTGAATTTTTCGAATTTATTT
>PKML01043777.1:403875-439784 GCA_002933935.1 Eutrema yunnanense
AAAAAAAAAAAACAATTTTTATCTGAGTATGAAGATGCTAAATACTTATAAATCGCAATGCAAATTTTCTCATCACCTTGAGAAGATCAATCGAATCGGCGGCCATGCGTCCCTTACTAGGAAGACCAAGACGAATCTGGTCTCGCTCGACGACAACAGCGGCGGGAGCGGAACCGTTCGCGACGGAGCTTTGAACGGAGGAGACAGAGGAAGTGACCAACCTAAGACATCTCCGGCGAGTTCCGACGACGGCGAAAGCGGTGGAAGGAGACGGTGAGAAGAGAGGTGGTGAAGGCGAGAGGGAGGAGGAAGGGCATTGTTGTAAATTGGTGGGGAGAAGGATTGACATGGTTGTGGCTCTTGGAGAGAGTGAAAGGGTTTTTATTGACCGGAAGAAGAAATCATATAATTGATGAAGAAGAAAGGTCGCAGCTGCGAGCAGATAGAGATGCTCACTACAAGATTCTTGATACCACTTATAAGGCCTTTTACATGCGTTTTCATTTTTCTTTTTGTCGTGACTTTCATTTGTTAAATATTTTTCTTTCTTTTTTTTAAAACGTGAAAAATTAGGGAAGTGTTATAAACTATAATATATTTTATATTGGTGAGTATATATGTATATAAGAGTAAAGGTGAGCGAAAAAGATATTATGATTTTTTCTTATTATTACTTCACATAGGTTAGATCACATCTCAATATTATTATTTAATAAGACATTTAAGAAAATAAATTATAATTTTATTTTTTAAGTTATTACATATTATGTCATTACAAATAAAAAAAATAATTGAAATAATATAATTATTTTTAAAAATTATTGATAAAAATATGGCAAAATATTTATTTTTAAAGATGTTATTTACTATTTAGTTTCTTAATTATTATGATATATTCGAGATTTTACAATATTTTTCATTATGATAATTATATTTTATTTGAATATATATCAAAACAAAATTTTTTAAAATATTTTATTAATTTTATAATAAAGAGTTATACACGAAAAAATTAATTTTTTAAGAGTTTGTGAACTGACCACAAAAAAACATAGTCATTAAGTGGTGGATATTTGAGTTATGTTTTCAAGATTATAGGTTTTTACGGGTTAACCGAGTAATATTTTAGTTCATTGCAAAACGGGTTAAATAAACACGTTAGTCTAGATTGACAATTCTATATATAATCATTAGTTATACATATTATAAAATTTATATAAATTTATTTTTTTCTTAAATTTCAAAACAATTTTTTTTAAAAAATTATCTCATCTAGCACGGGTTGAATCCTAGTATATATACATCAAGTAAGTCTGTAACTTTACCGACATAATAAATAAAATATTACTTTAATATTAAATGGATAATTATTTTTTTAACACTCGTCTTTAATTATTCATCATTATTTATGTATTACGTACTGCCTCGTTAAAAACCTTATCATGGAAAAATCCAACGAGATAAAAACTACAATAAGGAAAAAAGAGTACAGTGACGTAATCTCCATAAGCCTCGTAGATGATAGATTTCGAGGCTTTGAATATGCTTTTTGAATGTTGAAGTGGGAAGCGCCTTCGTAAAGAGATATGTTGTATTGTCACTTGAACGAATATACTGGATATCTACTTCTTGATTCTTCTCGAATTCTCGAGTATATGAGAAAAATCTTGGAGGAATATGTTTTGTTATATCACTCTTGATGTAGTCTTCTTTGAGTTGGGCGACACATGCATCATTTTCTTCGAACAATTGTGTTGGCTACATAATGATGACTATTTTGCTTGCCTCTTGTATGTGATGAGTCATAGATCTGAGCCACACATATTTTCTATATGCCTCATGAACCGCAATAGTTTCTGCATAATTTGAGGAAATGGCGACTAGAGTCTGCTTCTGAGAACACCAAGAGATTGCAGTACCTCCAATTATAAAAACGTATTTGGTTTGCGATCGAGCTTTATGTGGATCTGATAAATAGCATGTATTTGCAAAACCGACTAAATCAAAATTGATGTTTCGAGGGTAAAACAAACCAAAGTCAATTGTTCACTGAAGATAACAAAAAAATATGTTTTTATCATATTCCAATGTTTATGCGTAGGAAACGAACTATATCTTACAAGTAGATTTGTAGCTATATATATGGTTGGGTACAGTTTGAAGATACATAAGTCCACCAATAGCGCTCATATAAGGTACTTCAGGACCTAATACTTCCTTGTTATTTTTACAAGGTCGGAATGGATCCTTTTCAGTATCGAGTGATCGATTAACCATTGGAGTACTCAAATAATTTGTTTTATCCATATAAAAGTGTTTTAAGATCCTTTTTGTATAATTTGATTGGTGCAGGAATCCTCCATCTCGGAAATGCTCTTTATGTAGTCTAAGATAGATATGCTTACTACAAGATTCTTGATACCACTTATAAGGCCTTTTACATGCGTTTTCATTTTTCTTTTTGTCGTGACTTTCATTTGTTAAATAATTTTCTTTCTTTTTTAAAAAAACGTGAAAAATTAGAGATGTGTTATAAACTATAATATAT
The DNA here is from genome assembly GCA_002933935.1 of Eutrema yunnanense. Lineage (NCBI taxonomy): Eukaryota > Viridiplantae > Streptophyta > Magnoliopsida > Brassicales > Brassicaceae > Eutrema > Eutrema yunnanense. The sequence goes on from PKML01043777.1 coordinate 406,424, forward strand.
TCTATATTGGTGAGTATCTATCTATAGTTTAAATATATTATATTCTATATATAAATATAAATATATTTTAATAGGCAAAATTAATATATAAAAAAATTTAGTTTTTCATTTAAATTAAATAAACTAATTCCAAAAGGAAAAGAATTCTAATTTCTCACCTCTATATATACAATAATTTGGTAATATGTCAATTGCACACCAAAAAATTAAAAGTATAATAATCGTATCCAAAGTTATTTACTGCATATGCTTCACCAAATTTTTCATTCAAGATATATATTTATTTTATCGGAAACTTCTTTTCTAAAGTTATGTATTATATATATTTTTACGGGTGATCTAATTTTGTTTTCTATTTTTTCGTTTTTAATTTTTTTTTAACGGGGTATAAAATATTAAATTACAAATCCGCATATATGGGCACTTATCTAGTATGTATATAAGAGTAAAGGTGAGCGATGTTAAGTGGAAAGAGACGAGAGTATGTGTGGATAGGAAAAAGAGATTTAAATTTTTTCTTATTATTACTTCACATAGGTTAGATCACATCTCTATATTATTATTTAATAAGACATTTAAGAAAATAAATTGTAATTTTATTTTGTAAGTTATTACATATTATATCATTACAAATACAAAAAGATAATTGAAATAAAAAATGATATAATTGTCTTTTAAAATTATTGATGAAAATATTTATTTTTTAAAGAACTTATTTACTATTTAGTTTCTTATTTATTATGATATATTCGAGATCTTACAATATTTTTCACTATGATTATTATATTTTATTTGAATATATATCAAAACAAAAATTTTAAAAATATTTTATTAATTTTATAAAGACTTAGACACGAGAAAATTAATTTTTAAAAAAATTTGTGGACTGGCCACAAAAAACATAGTCATTAAGTGGTGCATATTAGAGTTATGTTTTCAAGATTATAGGTTTTTACGGGTTAGCCGAATAATATTTTAGTTCATTACAAAACGGGTTAAGTAGACACGTTAGTATAGATTGACAGTTCTATATATAATCATTAGTTAGATATATTATAAAATTCAGATAATTTTTTTTTTCTTAAATTTCAAAACAATTTTTTAAAAAAAGATTATCTCACGCTATATAGATAGCGCGGGTTGAATCTTAGTATATATACATCAAGTAAGTTGATAACTTTACCGACATTATAAATAAAATATTACTTTAATATTAAATGGATAAATATATTTTAACACTCTTCTTTAATTATTCATCATTATTAATGTATTACGTACTGCCTCGTTAAGAACCTTGTCATGGAAAAACTCAACGAGATAAAAACCACAATAAGGGAAAAAGAGTATAGTGACGTAATCTCCATAAGCCTCGTAGATGACGGATTCCAATGCTTTGAATATGCTTTTTGAATGTTGAAGTGGGAAGCGCCTTCGTAAAGAGATATACTGCATTGTCACTTGAACGAATATATTGGATATCTACTTCTTGATTCTTCTCGAGTATATGAGAAAAATCTTGGAGGAATTTGTTTTGTTCTATCACTCTTGATGTAGTCTTCTTTGAGTTGGGCGACACATGCATCATTTTCTTCGAACAATTTTGTTGGCTCCTTATTGATGACTATTTCGCTTGCCTCTTGTATGTGATGAGTCATAGATCTGAGCCATACACTTTCTCTACATGCCTCATGAAGCGCAATAGTTTCTGCATAATTTGAGGAAATGGCGTCTAGAGTCTGCTTCTGAGAACACCAAGAGATTGCAGTACCTTCAATTATAAAAACGTATTTGGTTTGCGATCGAGCTTTATGTGGATCTGATAAATAGCATGCATCTGCAAAACCAACTAAATCACAATTAGAGTTTCGAGAGTAAAACGAACCCAAGTCAATTGTTCCTTGAAGATAACGAAATATTTGTTTTATCATATTCTAATGTTTGTGCGTAGGAAACGAACTATATCTTGCAAGTAGATTTGTAGCGAATGCTATATATGGTTGGGTACAGTTTGCAAGATATATAAGTCCACCAATAGCGCTCATATAAGGTACTTCAGGACCTAATACTTCCTCGTTATTTCACAAGGTCGAAATGGATCCTTTTCAGTATTGAGTGATCGATTAACCATTAGAGTACTCAAAGAATTTGCTTTATCCATATAAAAGTGTTTTAAGATCCTTTTGGTATAGTTTGATTGGTGCAGGAATACTCCATCTCGGAAATGCTCTTTATGTAGTCCAAGACAAAATTTTGTCTATCCGAGATCTTTCATTTCGAACTCTTCTTTCATATGAATTTTTCGCTTCTTCAATTTCTTTTTGAGTTCTGATTATGTTAAGGACATCAACATAAACAACAATGATCACAAACCCAAATGATGATTTCTTAATAAAGACACAAGGTTAAATTACATTATTCACATACCCTTTCTTTAGCAAATATTTGCTTAAGCGATTATACCACATGCGTCCGGATTGTTTTAATTCGTAAATTAATCGCTGTAATTTGACCACACATATTTCTTTAGATTTTGAGCTTAATGCTTCATGCATTTTTAATCCTTATGGGATCTTCATGTATATATTGTTATCAACTGATCCATATAGATATGTTGTCACAACATCCATAACATACATATCTAGATATTTCGATGCCGTGAGGCTCATTAAAAATCTGAATGTAATTGCATCCATAACTGGAGAATATGTTTCTTCATAATCAATTCCCGGTCTTTGAGAAAATTCTTGAGCAACAAGACGGGCTTCGTATCTTGTCACCTCATTTTTCTCATTTCTTTTTCGCACAAAAAACCATTTGTACCCAACCGGTTTTATATCTTCAGATGTAGTGACAATAGGTCCAAAATCATTTATTTTATTGAGGGAGATCAATTCATTTTCTATGGCCATTTTCATTTCTCCCAATCAGATCTTTTATGGCATTCTGATATGGACCTTGGATCATCACTTTCATAATCAATTTCTTTGGATACACATAATGAGGAAGTTCCATCATTATCTTCTATTTTATTTGTACCCCATAATTTTTCGTCTTGCACATAGTTAATGAAAATCTCATATATTTTTTTTGTCATTTTCGTCTTCAGGACTTTTCTCTGTATGTGGTTTTTCAGGACCATTTTCATTTGTTCTACCATTTTTTTTTTCTTTCGGAGATTTTTATCTTTTGAGCCTATCGGCCTCCCCCTTTTCAACTGAACATTGTGTTCATTTGCTATTTTCCATCAGTTTGTTCTTCCGGAACAATAATTCTTGACGGAGCATTCGCAGTGGTTATATATGACTGTGTCACCCTTTTTGTATATGTGAACGCATCTGGTAATTGATTTGCCATATTTTGTAAATGTACTACTTTATGAACTTCAAGTTCGCGTTGTTTTGTAGGGGGGAACAAGGTACAACAAAGATGGTGTGCACTATGTAACATCTTTCAGAATTTCAATAATTCATCCCCCTAACGCTGAAAATTCACCTTCATTAAAATGACAATCGGCAAAACATGCCGTAAATATCTCACCAGTTTGCGGTTCAAGATACCAAATTATAATTGGTGACGTATAACCGATGTTTATTCCCAATCTTCTCTGCGCCCCTATTTTTGGTCTTTGCGGTGGGGCTATAGGAACCTAAATCACACATCCAAAAATACGAAGATGAGATACATTTGGCTCCTGGCCATATGCTAAATGAAATAGGGAATATTTATGATATGAACTCGGTCGTATCTGAAGCAATACCGATGCATGAAAGATAGCATGACCCCATACAAAATTGAGAGTTTTGTTCTCAATATTGACGGTCTAGCAATGAGTTGTAACCGTTTAATCAAAAACTCAGGCATGCCATTTTGTATGAACATGCGGAACTGGACGTTCAATAAAAATTCCCAATGACATACAATAGTCATTGAAGGCTTGTGAAGTGAACTCATTAGCGTTATCAAGTCTTACTTTCTTTATAGTATAATCAGGAAATTGTGCTCTTAACCTGATTATTTGGGCAATGAATCTTGCGAAAGTCGTATTTTGTGTAGTCAATAGACACACATGTGACCATCTACTGGATGCGTCAATTAATACCATAAAATATCAAAATTCCGCATGGTGGGTGAATGGGCCCACATATATCACCATGTGTTCTCTCTAAAAATACTGGAGATTCATTCCCGATTTTGGTTGGTGATGGCCGAGTTATGAGTTTTCCTTGAAAACAAGCATTACATGAAAATTCGCTTGATTGAAAAATCATCTGGTTTTTCAAAGGATGGTCATTAGAAGTTTCCACAATTTTTTGCATTATGACTGAACCATGATGCCCTAATCGTTCATGTCAGACTTTAAATGTATCTGTAAATTTTGGGTTTACCGTAATATATGATTCATTCATATTTATTTTTGTGGAATATAATCCGGAGGATAATACTGGTAATTGTTCTAATATAAGTTTTCTCTCCGGAGTAACTGATGTAATGCAAAGATATTCAATGTCATTTTTATTCATAGTTTCTATGTGATATTCATTTATGCGGATATCTCTGAAACTTAACAAGTTTCTGTAAGATTTAGGGGAATATAATGCATCATTTATTTCAAATTTCGTTCCCCTTGGCATAAAAAAAACTGATTATTCCGGAGCCCATAATAATTTTGCATTACCATATATAATATTCACGATTCCGGCAGAATCTTTCATTTTAAGAGAGGAAAAATACTTTTTATCCTTAAGTATTGTGTGTGTTGTAGCACTGTCTACCAGACATATATCTTCATCATGGATCTCAGATTTTGACATTTTATGAATTTAAAATATTCATAAAAGAGATATTAATAAACATAGCAAAACAAAAGATTTATATTACAATAAAAACTATTTTACAACAAAAAAACACATTTATAAACATTATTGTCTTCTTCATGAAGATTAACAAACACAACTATATACATCATGTCATATTTTCTTCTTCAGGAAGATCTTAGTCGTTTTGTTGTTCGTTGATATCTTCGGGATCAACCACAAAATCAGCAATATCGAGATGTGTATCATCATTTATACCATAAAAAGGTCCATATTCGCCATATATGAAGTTGGTTTCACTTTCTTTTCCTTTTGTGATTCTTGATACATATCGGCTAAATGTTTCGGCGTACGACATGTGCGGGACCAATGTCCTTTCATGCCGCATCTGTAGCAAGCATTCTCATGTTGCTTATTCATCATGCGGCCAACTTCATTTCCTTGAAACTTTTTGTTATTTCTTCCAGTGTTGAAATCATTAGAACGGAAATTTCTTCCTTGTCCACGTCCACGTCCATGTCCAAATCCTCGTCCATGACCGCAATCCTTACCTCGACCGCGTCCACGTCGTCTATTTTGCCAATTATTATAGCTGGATAATGCAACATTCACTTCTGGGAATGGAGCTGATCCAGTTGGATGAGATTGATGGTTTAACGTCACAAGTTCATTATTTTGTTCTACCACCAAAAGAACTTGCATCAACTCTGAATAATTTGTGTATTTATTCGTCCGGTATTGTTGCATGATTACGTTTCCATGATGAAATGTTTGGGGAGTTTTCTCGACCATATCAAAATCGCTTATCTTTTCTCCACATAACACTATCATAGAAGTGATTCCGAACATAGCGAAATTATATTCACTACCGCTTTTGTAATCCTGAAACCGGAGGTTTAACCACTCATGCTTAGCTTTTGGTAAGATCACATATTTATGGTGATCAAACATATCTTTGAGTGATTGCCAAAGATCTGTAGGATCTTCTTTCGTGATATATTCATATTTTAAACCATCATGGATATGGTGGAATAAAAATATCATGGCGTTTGCCTTTTTATCTTCTGGAGTCGTTTTTGATTTATCTATGGTATCAAAAAACTCTTTTCCTTTTTAACAACTACTGCCCATTTCATATAATTGTTTCCATAGATATTAAGGGCAGCGATTTCGAGCTTCGCCAAATTTGACATGATAACTGTATCATAATATAACAATTCATTAATCATTAATTTAATGATAATTCAATTTAAATTTCCGATAATTCAATTTAAATTTCTAATTTTAAAGAAACGCAATAAAATTCGTAAACATAATAAAGACATAATTTAAAATAATATATGAGGCAAGTCTTCCATATAATTTATGATAATAAACAGAGATTAAAAGAACAATAATCTCTGTAAACTCGATACCCCCGATTTGGTTCAACGANAATAATTTAAAATGTATGATATTCGTCTTCTGGACAAAGTATTTCTTCAGGAACACTTTCATGTATGTCTTTTGGATATTTTTGTTTCAAGTATGTCTTCTGGACATTATTATTTTATATGGTTCTTCTGGAACATTTCATAAATGTCTTCGGGACATTTATTTTATGGAGGCAGTGATCTGAAGAGACATAGTCTACCATATGATCATAAGCCAATAATATATGTGAGGAGGCAGAATATGCCATATGATCTGAGGAGACATAGTCTACCATATGATCATGATCGTGAAGGCAAAGCCTATCATAACGATCGGTTTGGAGAAGGCAACGCCTATCATCCCGAAAATAAACATAAACAGATTGAACATAAATTAAACTTCACATTTTCGATATAGGAACTGATCGTACTGACGGAATGACATCACTCTTCTTCCAACGCTCTTGGGAGATAGTGAAGGCATATATAGTAGGACTCGTAAACGGTTTCCTTGAGACTGGTGTTTTTGACCAACAGCTCAATACGACAAATATTTGCCTAATACCGAAGACGGAAAGGCCAAGTTGGATGACAGATCTAAGACCCATAAGATCATCTCAAAGGTCCTATATCAAAGATTAAAGCGACTGTTACCGAACCTTATTTCGGAGACTCAATCAACCTTTGTGTCAGGCAGGTTAATTTCGGACAATATTCTGATTGCTCAAGAGATGTTTCATGGTCTACGCACTAATAAGTCTTGTAAAGGTAAATTCATGGCGATTAAAACGGACATGAGCAAAGCGTATGATCGAGTGGAATGGTCGTTTGTCGAACATATTTTGAGGAAGTTCGGCTTCTCGGAAAAATGGACTACATGGATGATGTGGTGTATTACATCAGTAGAGTACAAAGTCCTTATCAATGGTCAACCCAAAGGACAGATAATTCCAAAGAGAGGGCTCCGTCAAGAGGATCCTTTGTCACCTTATCTTTTTATACTATGCACGGAGGTATTAATAGCGAATATCCGGAAGGCAGAAAGAGAGAATTTACTTACGGGATTAAAGGTGGCAAGAGCAAGCCCATCAGTATCACATCTACTCTTCGCTGATGACAATCTCTTCTTCTGTAAGGCTACCAAACAGGAATGCGAAACTATTTTGCACATACTTGAGCTGTACGGGTCAGTGTATGGACAACAAATAAATTTCGCTAAATCTTCCTTACAATTCGGTCACACAGTAAATGAGACGGTACAAAATGAGGCTAAACAGATACTAGGAATTCACAGCATCAGAGGCATGGGTTCATACCTAGGCCTCCCGGAGAGTCTCGGAGGAGCCAAAAGTAAGATCTTTAATTTTGTCGCGGAGAGACAAAGTAATAGAATTAATGGATGGAGCTCAAGGTTCTTATCCAAAGGGGGCAAGGAGATTTTAATTAAATCAGTGGTATCAGCAACACCAACTTTCGTTATGTCGTGTTTTCGGTTACCCAAATCTATAACAGCAAAACTAACTAGTGCGGCGGCACGGTTCTGGTGAAGTTCAAATGGAGAACAAAAAGAAATGCAATGGATAGCATGGAATAAACTATGTCGACGCAAAGCGGAGGGGGGTATGGGTTTCCGGGCTGTCGAGGATTTTAACACAACACTATTAGCAAAACAACTATGGCGATTAATAGATAAATCGGACTCCTTATTTGCCCGGGTTTTCAAGGGTCGATATTTTCGGAATGCAGACCCTTTAGACCCTATACGATCTTACTCCCCATCATATGGATGGAGGAGCATTGTTTCAGTTAGACCTCTGGTCAACAAGGGGCTAATTAAAAGAGTTGGATAAGGCTGTTCTATCTCAGTATGGAACGATCCGTGGATACCTTCTTCTCAGCCGAGGTCAGCAACTTGCAATAGGTTGTTTACAATATGGATCAAGGAAGAGTTTATATAAAGACATGCTCCTTTGAATTAACCATAAAGGCATCAACTCCAAGCCTCAGATTCTTGCGGTAACATATCTCTGTTACTCTGTAGATGGGCGTTCAATAAACTATATTCTTTATGATTACATCTTAAACACTGTATTATCAAGCTATCAATTAGCAATCTAATCATTCTCATATTACCTGTGATTTTAGATAAAATAAGGGATCACCCACCAATAGATATCCCAATTAGATAACTATCCTTACTATGAGAGGATATCTCAAAGCAAACATTGGGTCTTTATGAGTTTTCTTATTTAACATGACTTCTTAATCGTGATGTATGTCTGTAACGGAATGATGAAATCTTTTTTTTTTCCAAATAAAAAAACAAAATATAGTTGATTCGTTTATTTTTTGTTAAATTCAAAATATTAATTAAAAAAACTCGTGTGTATACACGGGTATTCATCTAGTCTATTCATAATCATATAGGAGGAGGAATGCGTTCCTTCAGTTATTCGGTCGATACGTCCTTTTCTCCTTATCGTATCTTCCATGATTAAGGCTGTTTCTTAGAGAACTCCAACTCTTTCCAGGAGCCGGCTATTTTCTTCAAACCCTCACCAAAAATCAGATCGTCTTGTCAATGCCCATAACATTAACCACCAATTTCTTTATGTAAAACCGAATCCCGTCTAGTCACGTGTACACATTCAGACTTGAACATCGGAGGAGAGTCATAAGAAGGAAAAATCCAATTTTATCCTTCTAGAGACCTTTTTGACCGTATTATTGTGATATTCCCCTATCTGTTTCCGAACTAAATTTCATGTTTTTTTTAATATCACTTTTTATTTAGAATATTTAATTATGAATTTCATGTTTAATTATAATTTTAATTAAGAAAATTTTAATATTTTAAATTTATTTTAATTACAAATTTTGATTTAATTAAATAAATTATTATAAAAAAATAAAAATACAAATTATAGATTGCCGTCGGAAATCCATCGGAAATCGTCCGTCAGATATCCGTCGGAAATCGTCCGTCGAAAATCTGTCGGATTTTTTCCGATGGGTATCCGACGGATTGTCGACAGAATATTCCGACAAATATCCGTCGGAAACAAAGCCCGTCGGAATACCGTCGAAAATATTTCCGACGGCTTTCCGATAACTTTCAGACATGTAGTTTCGATCAAATATCCGTCGGAAAACCGTCGAAAATATGGCCGTCGGTAATCCGTCGGAAAGTTCCGACGGAAATCAATTTCCGACGACCTGTAACAGACAGACGATTTTCCGTCGAAAACGGACTTTCGACGGATTTCCGACGGAATTTGCCGTCGAAAAAAGTATGTTTTCTTGTAGTGAAGGCGACACTCGATAGATGAGATAAATTTGAAAGAACCTTTCGGTTTTCATTCTAAAAAAGTTGAGATTTCCAATTTCCTTTCCAAGATTATTTACTACTCAAAATCCAAAATCATTAAGTATGTTTTGACTATATGTGTTTCTTAATTAACATTTGGACAAATCTATATAACATTGATTGTATATGTGTATGTCCGAAAGAAATACAATCAGTGTTATATAATTAATTGCATATTAATTCGCTTTAAATAAAGAGTCTTTGTATTTATTAATAACCGAAAATTAAAATCAAAATTTTATTGATTAGATTTGTTAACTTTTCTTTGGTATATATAATTAATCATATAATAACTCAAAAATTTTGCCAACAAAAAAGAAAAAACTATAAACCCAAAAAACAATAAACACTGCAAAACATATCGAAACGGTCATGATCACTCAGATGAAGATGCATTTCGTACTCATCATTCTAGCGGTGATAGTTACTGGAAAAGAGTTTACTACTACTCATGATGATGAAATAGATCAATTTTTGAAGAAACTCAACAAACCAGCTCTTAAATCTATTAAGGTTAATTAAACAATCTTGATGTTATGACACCTAACTACACTTCTTCATTTTTGTTAGCTTTTAATTCTTAGTTACTTATGTCTTGTAATATTTGTGCAGAGTCCAGATGGAGATATAATAGACTGTGTTCATATGAAGAATCATCCTATTTATGATCATCCTTCATTCAAAAACCACACCATTCAAGTACATAAAGCATTTTTTTAATCATTGTTATTATATATTGTTTAACATAATTAAAGTTATTGACAAGTTTGGGTTATCATTTCTTATGTTTGATGCTCTAACATTTTTGTGTCGTAGATGAGACCAAGTTCTTACCCAAGAAAATGGAACAATGAATCTTCATACACCAAGTTCTTACCCAAGAAAGTATAATGACTCAACTTTGGACAATCAATGGAAAATGTCCAAAAAACAGTATTCCAATAAGACGAACGAGAAGAGAAGATATTTTACGAGCAGGATCGATCAAACGATACATGAAAAAATATCCCAACAACATCCCTCAACCTAAACCAGATAATCCAACTAGTAACAACTACACACGTGAGGTATATATATATCATTCAATAAGCACTCGAAAAGCAGTAATCTCTTCCTTAATCATATATGTGTTCTTTCAGTAATTTCTTATTATATGTATGTGTATATACATATAGTACGCCAAAGTTAATTTGAGAGGAAGGTTTCATGGAGTTAAAGCGGTTATAAACGTGTGGAAACCTCAAGTACAAACACCAAGAGAGTTTAGCCTAGCGCAAATATGGCTTCTGGGTGGCCCTAATGATTCTGTACTTAATACCATTGAAGCTGGTTGGCAGGTATTAGTTTGTTTGTGCAGCTCCATCTATATATATATATTCATATCTTATTATTTTCGTCGGTCTCTATTGTTATTAATTTATGTGTACCAGAAACGTTATGGTGATGACAAGCCTCGATACTTTATATATTGGACAGTGAGTTAATTTCTATAACATTGATATTTCTATCCTCTATTTTGTGTCATAATGTATACATATGATTAAAAGCAACTTATATGTATTTGCTTGCATCGAAACATGGAAATAGGCTGATGGGTACGGGGACACTGGTTGCTACAATCTTGATTGCACAGGCTTTGTTCATACCAATCAAGAATTTGCCTTAGGAGCGGCATGTAGTCAAGTTTCTAGCTTGGATGGTCGACAACATGAGTTTCCCATAAGTTATGGGCCATAACCATATGGAAGGTCAATATAATTCAGACTATTTTCATCATACAGTTTCAACAAGTACTCTCTTATAATATATATATTTAATTTAAAAGTGAACATGTTATATTATTATAGGACCCAGGTTCAGGGCACTGGTGGTTAAAATCTGGTACCCATTTAATTATCGGGTATTGGCCTTCCTCACTGTTCAACCATCTACAAGCTGGTGCGATCGAAGTTCATTGGGGAGGCGAAATAATCAATTTTAATGATGGTTCTCAACACACGACGACGAAAATGGGGAGTGGACATTTTGCACAAGAGGGACTGAAAAAGGCTAGTTATTTCAGGAATCTTGAGATAATTGATGAAGATGACATTACTGGACCACCTCTAGGAGAATCTCATATTCAGATGACACAAGAAAATTGTTACAATGTCAAGTCTGGCTATGAAATTTTATGGGGGTATTTCTTTTATTATGGTGGTCCTCGTCGAAATTCTAATTGTAAATGACTAGGATTTAACACGCGCTAATTATAGCGCGGAGTAATTTATTTTTAAAAAATTGTTTTTATCTGAATTTTACAATATAACTAAGTAATGATTATAGATAAAACTATCAATTTGTAATAATTTATCTATTTAACCTGTTTTGCATTGAACTAAAATATTATTCGGGTTAACCCACAAAAACTCATAATATTGAAAACACAACTCTAATATGCACCGTTAAATGATTCTAGTTTTTGTGGTTAGTCTACGAACTTTTTTAAAAAAAAAAATTTGTTGTGTCTAATTTTTTTTATAAAATTAGTAAAATATTTTTCAACTTTTAATTTGATATATATTCAAATAAAATATAATAAAATTATAGTGAAAAATATAGCAAGATTTTGAATAGATTTTTTTTTGAATATATATGAATTGATTATTATTTAAAATATATAGTATTAAAATAATTAAGAAATTAAATAATAAATAACCTCTTTAATGCAAAATATATATTTTCCATATTCTAATCAATAATTTTAAAAGACTATTATATCATTTCCTATTTCAATTATTTTTTGTTATTTGTAATGGTATTTCATGTAATAACTTACAAAACAAAGTTTTTTTTTAAATGTCTTCTTAAATAATATTATAGAGATTGTATATACATGTCATATATGTAAGCATGCCATTAATTTACCACCACCAATATCAATATGATATAGAGACAACAACCTTCAAATATATTTTCTCAAACTCTTATATCCAATATAAACACTTTTGAGCTTAGACACACTTTCTCCTTACTTTTTAGGTGTGTTTTGACATTTATATCCCACTATCAAAAGATAATTATATTTGTTTCTCTCTCCTTCTCGACTTTCTCTTCAAACTATCTATTCTTCTCCACTTTCTTCTTCATCTCATCAATTTTTTTCAGATTAAAAAAAAAACTGAAAAATTCTCAATTTGGTTAGTCATCAAATATTGGGGTTTCAAATTAAGTGTTCGATGAAATTCGTAACAGAAGCATTGATATCCATTTAGCAGCGAACACATGTTCCATGTGCGCAAAAAAGCCATGCGTATCAATTTAGGTGTGAACAAGTGTTCTATATGCGCGTAGATACGCATGCGTATCCATTTAGCTGCGAACACGTGTTCCATATGTGCGTGGATACGCATGCATATCTATTTAGCTGTGACAATGTGTTCCATTTAGATGTGACCATCTGTTCCATTTAGTTGTGACCATGTGGTACTTTTTAATTTATTCTTTCTATCCACAAGGTTTGAACCACTTGTAAGTAAAATATTGTAAAATGAATATCAAAGTATAGAAAAAAAAAAAGAAATATAGTTTTTTTTTTTCATCTAAATTCTTATTTAAAATGTAAAGGAAACAAAGTCATCATGTAGCACATTAGTTATTACATTTGGTACAAAATTATAAAAATGAAAATCTTGGTCAAGAGGGATAGCTTGTTTGGCCAAAATGTCTGCCGGTTTATTGAAAAGTCGATTAACCCATTTGAAACGTGTTTCCTCAAATTTCTGCTGCCATTGTCTAGCTTCTCTAATCCAATTGTAGATTTTGAAATTCTGCTTTGTACCCTGCATCAATGCCGGAACCAGTTTGTTGTCTCCTTCAAACTCTATCTTTCGAAAACCTTTGCTCCAACAGTTTTGCATAGCTATTATCAAGGCTTGTAATTCTCCTTCTAGTGGGGTTGAAACAGCCCGTCCTCTAGCTTGGCCTGATCCATAGTAGGTACCTCGTGAATCTCTAATGATCCAGCCAGATTTACCTGGAACATTGTTAGCGTAGAACGAACCATCATAGTTGCACTTTAACCATCCGCCTTGAGGAGCCTCCCATCGTGAAGTCCCTGCTTGATGAGTGTCTTTCTGAATAAATCCATTCATGTGTAGATGAACATAATCCTCTATGTTCATCCATTCAATTGCATCATTCCTCGCATATCCTAAACTTGTTCCCCATGGAATATGTTTCTTCTGGAAAATAAGAGTATTTCGGCTTTTCCATAATCTCCATAAAATCCATAAGGGGAGTTGCCTATAATGTCCGAGGATAGCTGTGTTATTACAGGTGATGCAGGCCATCAATTGCGCTTCAAAAGTTGCTTGTGTGTAATAGAAGATTGGTTTTGGTATACCAGATGCTCTCCAAGTCATTTGTGCATCATCACAATCAAAGAAAATATGCTTTGTCGATTCCTCAGCTTTGCAGCATCTCTTACACAGAGACATAGGATTGATGTGTCTTCGTCTTAAGACTTCTCCTGTTGGTAGAATCTTCGAATCAATTTTCCACAGGAAGTGTTTCAACTTTGGCGCTGCTTGAAGTTTCCAAATAAGTTGTTTTAGATGAGGACTTCCAGCTGGTGGTGCAATGAAAGGATTATCGGGTAGATGAGTAGCTAACCAATGACCAGATTTGGCAGTATATATACCGTCATCAGTATAGTACCATCCAAGAAATATAGTTTATAGTGCAAAAATAATTGTTTGATTATTATTTTATTAAAAAAAAATAAACAAACAAAATATGCGGGGTGAGATTAAAAAATAATTAACAAAATATGAGACATTTTCGATCATGCTCAAACCAAAGGCATTTATGGTATCTCATAGCTCAAAAAGTAACAAAATTGTGTATAAAGTCATAAAGTGCCTATGTTGTAATTCTTTTTTTTTGCTGTCTTAAATATTTTTTTATTGACAATATATCCGTTCCACAAGAATCCACGCAGACTGAACCCACACCAAACGGCTCTCCTTGCACCACACTGAAAATTTCCTTATAAGCTTGTCTCCATTAATAACATGTATAAATCGCATCTTCTGGGAATTGAAAGCCAAACTTCCTAGTGTAGAAACATTAATTAACCTTTAGTCGACCACTGGACTAAGGGGCTTCCACGCCTATGTTGTAATTCAAACTCAATAAAATGTCCTAAAAGGTAAACGACTCTATAATATTAATATATATGATTATGCAAATAAATTTAAGCAACAATCATTAGTTACATTGTATATAGTAGAAATTATTTTAAATAAACAACATGTTAGACATTTGAAGGAAACTCAACTTAGAACAATTGAACATATTTGTTAATCTTGGGCCCTTTTTTATCTATTTGAACTTATGTTTTAGATTAATGAATTTTTTTGCGAGGTGAAGTATTCCATTTATTTAATTCCTTCAAAATCAAGGTGGCTTCTTCATTCTACACCTCTCAAGCCTTTTAATTTAATTTCTCTAGTTGACTTTTTCGGGCTGGATCTTTATGACGAGATCCATCATCAACAGTTAATCTCTAGCTACATCAAGTATATCCTAACATATGGTCACATATCTAGACTATTAATTTATCAATACATACACTAAGAAATAAATTTGCATATTGATTGTGGAGGTTAAAACCATGTCCCAGTAAAAATGGACCTAATGAACTAAATGTGAAATGGCCCATGGCTCGACAAAGTCAAAGAAAGCAAACGAGTTCGAAATAACTAGATGGCTCAAAGAAACATACGAGGTAACAGATTGAGCTAAAAGGCCTAGTGGAGTGAAAATCTACAGTCAAAGGGGATTAAATGCAGAACTGTTAGTCAACCCCGACGATACCAAAGACTCGTTCAAACCAGTGAATTAAAGCGCATGGACGTAATGGCCGGAGCCTCGACATTAAAGTCCATTCATGGCGAATCAGGCAGAGTAAACGATAATGTTAAACACGATCTCAAAGTATAAAACAAGGACAAAAGCAATGAGCAAAGGACCTCGAATCCAACTCTTTACACCATTTCTTACTGCAATTAGCTATAGACTCAAACACTTGTCATTTCTTAGTTTTTGTTCTTGTAAAAACACTATTGACAATCAAAACACTAAAACCAGTTTACCCCGCGAAAACCTTGTCCAAATCACTTTGGAATCCTGTTTGATCTCGTCGAGCAACAAATTTTATGTTTAATGCTTGATAGTCATTCGGTTCTTCTTTTCTTGAAGATAATCCAAAGTCCTCCGTTTTTTCATATTTACAAATTTTGATTGTTGTATTTCCATCTACAACAATTTGGCGCTAGAAGGAGGGGGATAAACTAGTCTAAACCCAGCGCGGAAGAACCACCATAGAAGAACATACATTTATGCGTGAAGTTGCGGAAAAGGTCACCATCGATCTAACCGTAGTCTTAGAAGGGGCAATGACCGCGATGAACTAAAACCTTGAAAAAGTAGTTTCGGATCAAGCGACATTGACCCAATCATTCGTTGAGCTTCGCTCAAAGGTGGTTAGTACGGAAGTTCTTCCACTGCAAAATGTTTTACCAACAGTGATACCACAAGGTGTTTCTTCAACACTGGTGTCTCAAGGTGTCTCACCAACACCGACTTTCATTGCACCACTTGGAAGTAACGAAAATAGTATTGTGTCCCCAAATGTGTCTCAAATAGGGACTGGTCCATCCTATCAAGGACATGGTAGTGAGAATACACATATCCCGTCAAGGGATGTAGTACGAGTCGATCCGTCGACTTTTCCTCCACCGCCTCCAATGGATCTGTTGAATCTGCACCCTCGGAACCTGGATCAAAGACCCGTATTGACCCCGAAATCCGAGCAAAGAAACGGACATAACCAATATGGTCATGAAAGGGTAAATCCCACGACTTATCCTCCACCACCACCTTTTGATCCGCTCAATTCACATTGGCGAAACCGGATCAAATAGATGTCCTGACACCAAAATCCAACCGAGGGAACGAACATGGCCAATTTGGCCCACAAATGGCAGGAAACCGCGATCAATTCGATGGTAATCATGGAATGAATATAGATCCAACGGGCTTGGAGTATATTCATTGGGTGCTAGCGAGAAATGCAGAAGGATTACGGAATGTAAATTCAAGAATCCATAACGTTAATAGTGCAGCCCCCGAGATCGATTGCGTGGTTGAAGAGACTAAATGAAATTCGTTCTCAGTACGTATTGAGAATACGCCTATCAGAGATGAGAGCGCTAGAGAGAGAAACGCGAGCAATACCGAGAGCACAAAGATATTCAAAACAAGCAAACTAATTTAGAGAGAGAGTGTGAGAGAGATAGAGAGAGAAACGAGAACAATACCTTTTATAGCGGAAATAAAGTGAAGATTGAGAAGGGTCGAAGAGAATTTGACGAGATCGGCCCAATTGATTATGACGACTCCTCGATTTCCGCAACGGTTGAAGATATCGCGAGGATACGTCTTTTCAAAAAGATTCGCCGAATTCTGGTCGCTTCACGTAAGCGATGCGAATTTCGCTAAGGCATTTCGCCAATATTACTAATCTCAATTTATACCGAGCTAAGGATCCTTCATGAACTACGCCGAACTCCTACAAGTACTCATTCACTGAACTGGGGGCATATTGTTAGTGATAAACTCCGCACCCCCGGTTTAAAATGAGATCGGCCCAATTGATTATGGTCGACGATAGTTTATAACCGCCAAATGATCAATCTATTTCAGCTCGTCTACCGGCCTTAGAGCCCATTAAGCCCGACTAATCCACGTCGGCACCCACCTCCGAACAAAAAAGAAACTATCCTAATATCCTCAGGGAAAAAAGGAAATACTCGTCCAATCAAAGAGGAAGATTATCATTATCAAGTCCGAGAAGAAAAAGGAAATCACAAGATTAAGCCGACAGAAGATCTTATAAATAGGATGACCCTCATCATTTGAAGACCATCCTACAATTCATTCACGAGACCTAAGAGATTATTAGCTCTGAGTTTTCCGATTTCTAGTTTCTTAGATCTTATTTGGTTTTCGATTAGCTCGCCGACCTCCGACGACCTAATTTTCTTTGTATTTCGCCAAGATACTTAATAAAACGAGATTTCGATCCCGTTTTGTTATTTAATTAACTTAGTTGAAATCCAAGTTCAACAATTTCCGAGTTTAATCTCTAAAACATCTTTGATGACTGTTCTGCGCTTTATCACGTGCGAGTGAGAGATATTTGTTTGAGTTCAGGCCATGTTTTAGTTAACAGGTGGTTATGGCTAGTTAATTATTGTGTTAATACCAACTCCATTACGCCCACTAACTCCTTTGGTTAACTTTTCTTGACATGCATATAAAAGAAATATTGCAGAGAAAAGTTATAGACACTTTTTTTTTATTTACCCTCGACTGATCTGATCAACCCCAGTAGAAACGCACCGAGATGCTACAGAGTGGACTACTCCCTAGGTTCAACGGACACCATTAGCTCCGAGCTAGGCTCGGGTCAACGGACCATGAGATCCAATGGGCCACCACACCGCCTGTCCCGAGTTTGGAATATCTTCCAACTAATGTCAGGGGATAGTCGGATCGCTTGTTACGGGACTACGAGGTAAATTGTCTGAGCCTTCGGCCCAGACCCAGACTTCCTACATGGATGTGTTTTTGTTTCCAAGGCGGATCGAAACCGGGTGTAATGGCTTAACACCGTACACGGTCCTTCCTACCACTAGACCACATCCATGCGGGCAAGTTATAGACACTTAGAGAATTGAAAGAGATCTAGAAAGAATAAAAACGCTCAAGAGGTAATAAGTGGTTGATTTCGTTTGTAATCTCTTCCCCGACCTAGACCAATTTTGAACCAAATTCATCAGTCATCACTAAAACTTAAACTTACTAGTTACTTATAGGCATGTCAAGCGGGTCGGAACCGCCCCGCCTGACCCGCCGTGGGTTCGGGTTTTGTTTTTACCCTCTAGACCCGCAAATTGTTTATCGTAAACCCGCACCCGCCCGCATTAGTCAAGCGGGTCTAGCGGATAACCCGCGGATTATGAAAAATAATAAAAATAAACCGACATTTGCTTCTTCTCTCCCACGGGCTGTGGGCATTTGAACCTTAAAAAAAAATCAAGATCGGCGCCGGTGTGAGATCTACGCCGGTGAGAGGAAGATAACGACGAGAAAGAAAGGGAGAGATCTAGAGAAAGCCTCTCAAGTGAGAGAGCGAGAGGCGAGAGACGATGAAAGGGATAAAGTGCGAGGGAGGCGAGAGATCCCGAGAGCGTGAGAGAATGAGAGAAATCGGCGACGCTAGAGAGGGAAAGAGAGAGTCTGAGAGAAAGAGAGGGAGGTGAGAGAAAGAGAGGAAGAGGGTGGCGGAGAAAAGAGGAAGAGGGAGGCAAAAAAAAAGTAGATTTAGGGTTTTTTTTAAACAAATGTATGTGTATGCGGGTAACCCGCAAACCCGCGATTCCAAAACCTTAAACCCGCATCCGCTCCGCATCCGCTCCGCATCCGCATCCGCTCCGCATCCGCATCCGCTCCGCATCCGCATCCGCATCAGCATCAGCATCCGCTCCGCATCCGCATCCGCTCCGCATTTTAAGACATTCGACACGCACCTGCCCCGTTNAAGCAATCGCTTCAGCGAAAAATCAGTAAAATACCACGATATCCGATGAGGTTGGGACGGGATTTGCCGACCGCTACAGTGAGATTGACAAAGGCTTTTGAGGAAAAGGGGAGACCATCAGAAATTGTCGATAAGTGTGTGAGAGAATCGGGAAAAGACGATTTGTTTTTGCCGGAATTGTTAAAGAAAATGAAAGATCGGAGACGGAAAAAAATTCAGTCGTCGAGAGAAGACCAAATCCCAAAAGTGAAGGCTTTTCCCTTTCCCCGTCTATTTCCAAGTTTAATTTAGTAAAAAAAAATTATTTTTTGGAACAACATAATCTAGCCAAGATTTTTTTTCTGACATAAGTTACAATGGGCCCCATAATAAATGACGTAAGGAGGCTAAAGTTGCAAAACAGTTTCTCGTAGCAAACGTAGGGGTCTGTAAGACATTTCCTTATAAACAGTGTCTGTTTGACCAAAAGCTATACTTAATTTTGACATTAACAATTACTAGATCTTGCAATTACTCAGAAAAGAATTGCGATTAAAAATACAAATACCGCAGAATCTTTGTTTTTAAAAGAATGCAAAATAAATCCTACAAAATATAAGAAAACCAACAATGAAAAATAAAAAAGAAATCACGGGTCCTATCATTCCTGCTATACAATGAAAAACATTCTCTTCCCACGAAGTCCATTTGGACCCAAACCTAACAAGACTAAAGACTACAAATACAAAACACACAAATCTCACAACAAACAATCAACCAAACCGCTACAAACGCTTTTAAAAACAAAAAATTCTCACCAAATTAAACGCGCTTCCATAAGATTAGTTTTAACATCACTCATCGCTATTTGAATTCCCATCTCTACTATCATCATCATCCGGATCGCTCTGTTGCGGTTGCTGCTGCTTCTCTTGATGTTCCGCGTTTGCGTTTGCGTTTCCACCTCTCGAATAAGCTGCGTTTAAAGCAGCTAACATCCCAAGATTCGAGTCCGGCATAGGTTGCTGCGGCTGAGCTAAGAAGGAACCTAATTGAAGTGGACTTCCTCTGTACTGATCCATCGGAAAACTAAACCCCGTTCCCGCCATAAAATGAGTCGCCGCTCCGGCTCCGGCTCCAGCTCCGGCAGAGTTTACAAATGGCCACATATGGGCACGGTTGGTGTTGCTGCTGCTCTCCATAGCTGCGGGTTGATTACCGGCGGTTGTTGGTACCGGAAGCATCCAAAAGGTGTTTCCACCGGTGGACCTACTAGTCGGACCAACCGCCCACATCGGCGGCGCCGCAGCAGTAGCCGGTGATTCGGATTCCTTCAAGGATTTGTTCTCGTTTTGCTTCCGATCATCGTTTTCCTTTGACAAATCAACCGATCTATACCGTTTTCTTGAGAAATTCTCACCGTCGGTTCCTGGAATTGTTTCCGCCGGAGCTTGATCTAACCTCTGATTCTGATTCTGATTCTGATTCTGATGATGGTGTTGTTGTTGGAGATGGTGATGAAACCCTAAAAGCGGCGGTGTGTGAGCCCCAAACGCGCCTCCTTGTTCCTCGTACTGATGGTGGTGGTGGCTAAGTCCGAGTGCGCCGTATAAAGGCACCGCCTTCGACGGCGGAACAGAGAGAGTCGATCCACTGCTTCGGAGAGAGACGCTAAGAGATGAGAAATTAGCCGGTATGGTTCCGGTTCCGGTAGCAGCGACAATCGCCGGTTCAGCTTGCTGGAGAAGCCACTCGATGGTTTCTCCGTCGGATTTATGACCGAGCTCTCTCGTTAACTGAAAAACCCTAGCGGCGCAAAGAGCCGGCATCCTAATTCGCCGCCCTCTTCCGTCGACTTTCGTGTGACGGTCTTTCGTCGACCGCTTCGCCAAAACGCCAGAAGTAGTCGCCGTCACCGCCGCAGATGAGGTTGTCGCGAGTGCGTCGTCTTCTAAAGGCGTAGATCTGGGAACGATTGAGAGAGAAGGATCAACTAATTGCCGAGAACTTCCTCTAGCGGCGGCGCCGTCGGAGAGATCCATCTTTCGATATGAAAAACACAAAAAGGAGAGAAATTGAAATTAGGGTTTGGAGAAAGAGAGAGAAACGGCCATGGATGCTTCGATTGTCGTCTTCATATCGCTTGCTGTGTTTGACTCTTGTCTTCTTCTCAACATCGGAGAGAGAGAGATGAGAAAAAGTTTGATGATGTAAAAGCAGGTGGATGACTTTTCCAGCAAGTGGAATTATTAAAAATCATTCCTCTAATTTATTATTTTGATTATTTATCATATAAACAAAATTAATTAGGAAATAAATGGGTTAGGAAAGAAAATCTATATATATAAAAGAGAATGATTCAAAGTTAGTAACTCGCAAGATCGCCACACGTGTCAAGCTAATCTATTAGATTTTGACACATGTCGAGTTAATATAAAAGTTGTTTTTAGATTAAAGAAATTTAAATTAAAATTAAAAGTTAGAGTTTAAGTTAAGAAACAGGAAAAAACAAAAAAAAGACTTAATCCTAAAAGTAAATTTAGCAAAAACAAAAAGGAAAAAAAAAAATAGAACATAAACTTAATCATAAATGTAAAGTTAGCAGAAAAAAAGAAAATTAAAGTTGTTTTTAGATTAAAGAAATTAAAATTAAAATTAAAAGCTATAGTTTAAATTAGGATTTAAATCTATGACTCTATGTTCTATTTTTTTTTCCTTTTTTGGGGGGCTAACTTTATTTTTAGGATACTCATCTTTTTTTTTTTTTGCTAAATTTACTTTTAAGATTAAGTCTTTTTTTATTTTTGTTAAAATAACAAATGTTTTTGCGTATAGTTAGTTTAATGGGATTTGTGAAACAGATAAGCATCTTTTTTAGACAGTGAAGCGTGCGTATTTTTGCAGGTGGGGACAGCTCATCCCAACTCAATCCACCTCCGTATCTCCATTTCACCTTTTTTTTTTTTTTTGATAAGATTTATTAAAATATATTCCATAAAAATATTATTATATCCAAAAAAATTTAGAATATCTAGATCCACATCTTGAACATTCGGATATTAAAATTTTCTAGATATTAAAATATTCGTGGATATCCAGATCAGTAAATAAAAAATTAAAAAAAATTAGAAATAATAATAAATTAATTTTTTATATAATATTTTGTAAAAAATATATGTTATTATAAAAATATTTTAATTTAATTTAAGTATTTATATATATATCTCAATAAAATATAAAATTTTAATATATTTAAAGGATTTGGATCCAGATACGGATATATGGATCTTATAATTTAAGTATCCAGATCCGACTCTCTCGGATATCGGGATTTTCTTAGCAGATCTCGGATCGGATCTCAGATCCCGGATAAGTATTCCACCCCTACTTATTAGCATCTAATTAATTAATTAATTAATTGAGAATAAATTATGGGTGAATTAGGTGAATATGGTCAGTTTACCATATTATTAGGAAAATGACAATTGACAAAATGAAATTAGATTTGACCAAAAATTTACCTCATTTCAGACCGAAATGCCCCTTTAGGAAAGAGGCAGAAGTTCTGTCGCAGCATTAAATGCTATGTCGCAGCATTAAATGCTATGTCGCAGCATTAAATGCACAGTCGATGCTAAACGAGTTAGCACAATTGTTGTCGCTACTGTTAATTAATTCAGTTATCGTGTTAACCCAGTTCTTATATCGCATCACGTTTATGTTTATCGTGATAACCTAGTTATCAGATCTTACAAAAAAAAAAAAACTCGTAAATTAACGTTTTTTATTTATGTATATATAAGTTCAATAAAAAATATTTGTATTTTTCTTACGTAACTAACATGATAACAATTATAACAACCTATTATATAGAATGTTATCGTGCTAACAATAATATCTGATAATGTGCTACCACTAATATCTGATAACTGGTTAATATGCTAAATAATATGATATCGCGATAAGTTTATGTTTATTGTGTTAACTTAGTTATCATATCATACAAACTATGAAAATTCAAATTAAATTCATGAGTTAATATTTTTTAAATTGTGTATATATAAGTATAATAATAAAATGATTAATGTTTCTCTTACGTAATTGACACAATAATAATTATAATAACATATTATATATAAGTCAAGTTAACAATCTGAGTTAACGTATAACATTATTAACATGTCAAGTTAACAATTCATTTTGGCATATAACATTGTTAACAAGTAAGTTGACATGTAACCATCGTTAACAAGTCAAGTTAACATATAATATCGTTAACATATCACGGAACTGAACACGATAATATATTAGAGTTAACAAGATGTCTTCGCAGTCGATAACATTGTTATTGCTGATATCTAACTGGACACGATAACATATTATAATTAACAAGATGTCTCCACAGTCGATAACATTGTTATCGTTGATATGTAACTGAACACGATAACAAATTGAAATTAATAAGATGTCTCCCAACTTCGTATAACATTGTTATCGCTGATATGTAACTCAGCACGATAACATATTAGTGTTAGCAAATCTCCATCTGGTTCCACTTCAGACACGATCGGTTCCCCGGATGTGAACCTCTCAACCATTGGAAATTTGTTCACAACGTGGCCTTGATGAGAAGAGATAGGTGGCATCTCGCCTTTATCCTGAATTGTAGTAAAAGAGTCATCTATGTTGTAGAATATAATGAGATAAACTAGTTATATGATAATAACCGTAATGTTAACAACTATGTCCAGTTCAGAGCTAAAAAAATATAATTACCGTATCACCGGTGGGCACACTTTAGACCCACTAGATGGCATTGATTCATCGTATTGTTCATCCTGCCTGTTTTCCTCAACCTCGGCGTTGCTCCGCTTTTCCAAGTTCAACAGAAATTTGAAAATCGAATAGTTGTTAACTAGCCGTAGTTAACTAATTAATTAGCTGTTGTTGATAGTTTATACAAACTTAGCACGATAACTTTGTTAGTCTTGAAATAATTACTATGTGGTGGTAACTGCTATACCCTAAGTAAATAACAAATTGAAATCAGCGAATAACTTATAACTTCTCCAATGACAACCACAAATTTAAACGGGTTCATATGAAATTTGCCTACGAACTCAACCACCAGTAATGATAAATAGTTGCTAAATGATATAATCTATATTTTATTGTTTTTAATAAGGATTTTAGTATTTTATCTAAGCATTTTTATTCGATTTTGTGATATTTGAGGTAGTTTTCTCGTATTTGTAGTTTTAAAGCCTATATAGGTCAAATCATCAAAAATGATGCAAAATGGAGCCAAAAAAGAGTTTACCACGTCCAAGACATGTTTCCAAGTCCAAAAGATCACCCAAGGACCCAAAGCTTAAGAAAGGCGGATTTCTCAATTTGACAGCACAGATGCACCAGAAGTTTAATGTTTGTGAGATGAAATTTGGTGTCAAGCTAGAATTTTGAGTCATCTTTCATATGCAATTGGTTTGAAGTCATTTGGAGCAGTGGTCTGGAAGATACACCATTTTTACTGAGGACATGTCCGAATTGGGCCCAAGCACGGCTCAAAACTTCATTTTTCGGTTTAATGAAACCCTAGACGACTTTAGGGCTATTTATACTTGTTTTTAGCCTCATAAAACATGGAGCCACTCCCCCTTATCATCAGACACAATTTTTATAAGTTTTTTCATAGTTTTTCGATTCAAGAGCTTCCCGGGAGAATATCTCGTCTTTGTATCTCGATATAGAGAAGATTTCTAAACCCTCTTGCTTTTATTTGAAGTTTATGATTATGAATTGCTCTATATCTCTATGTG
Source organism: Eutrema yunnanense (assembly GCA_002933935.1). Lineage (NCBI taxonomy): Eukaryota > Viridiplantae > Streptophyta > Magnoliopsida > Brassicales > Brassicaceae > Eutrema > Eutrema yunnanense. The sequence continues at coordinate 431,464 of PKML01043777.1, forward strand.
TTTCCTCTCTGGTCATGTGTGAGTAGTTCCCTCGCTAGGTTGTCGGTATTCAATGAGTTCATGGATTGATCGTTAGGTTGTTAGAATTGGGATTATCTTTAAAGTTCTTCATCTAAATTTATATTTAATGCTTATTGCTTGATTGACCATCTAGCTACTGCTCATAGGTATATTTACTCACCGAAAGTGTTGTTAAATTATCTGAATTGATTTAGATAAGCAAAATGATATGCTCAAATTAATACCCTAAAAGTACTAAAGCAGTAGTTGCAGTATATCAGGGGCCGAACACAAGAACTCAGAGAATTCACGCAATAGATTGTATAGTATCGAATCAAGCTAAGCAAATCAGATGAAACAAAAGCAATAAACAGTAAAAGAGTTGTAAATTCGATGGAGAGAATATAGGCCTAGGGTATTTCTCAGGAAATCAATGAATGCAGATAAACTAACTAATCAGGGTTCAGGTTACGCACGGTTCTTGAACTAAAATCACTAAAGTATAATTGACCAACTGCCGTTGCGAGAATTATCTAAATCTAAACTTCAGAATCCCAAATCTCTTTGCAAATTCCTAAGAATAAATCAGCTTTAAAGTTCAGGTTTGATATGTTCACAAATCAATTAAACCAAATCTCTTTGCGAATAATCAATTTGATCACCTTAAGTTCTATCAAATTCCTCAATTGCACTGTCGTGCCTAATCAATTAACCTAAGATCTAAGTCTAGGTGATCAATCTAGAATTAGCTTTGAGAACAACCTAAGGCGAAGAACTAATTCAGATTATGAACTCTAACAATAAATCAACCTAGCATTAAAAGAAATCCCTATGAGAAAACCCTAAACCTAACAAGAGATCTACTCAGACATGGAAATTGAATCAATAAACATGTTTGAATAAATCACTGAATAAATAATAAGAAAGAGTAAACAGGGGTTCGAAATCTTCTCTCGGACGAACAGAGTTCAGACTTGTCTCCCTCAGAAAGCTCTCTCACAAAAACCAAAGTAGAATAAAGCGTAGCCATGAAAGTGGCTGTAAAATCCTACTAAATAACCTAAATCACGTTTTGGGGTTTCTTGTAAATAATAAAATCTTCTGGGCCATTTTGCAATTCTTCAACTCTTCATTAAAGTCACGGGTCGTGTCTGCTTCGATGTGCTTCGATGAGTATCGACCGATACTAGTCAGTATCGATCGACACTGAGACTTCAAATCGGGTACTCAGCTACACGAACATTGCTTTGCTCCAAAATGCTCAAGAAAGCTCCAATATCTCCAATTATTCTCCAAACGTGCTAAAACCTGTAAAAGACTCTAAACAACTACAAAATAATAAAAAGACTCTATAAAACGGACTTATATCATGGCTTAAACGGGGTAAAAACCATGATATATCAACTCTCCCAGACTTAGCCTTTGCTTGCCCTCAAGCAAATAGAAAACTAAACCAGAGAAAGAGGTTTGAAAACATAGAGATTCACCTGTTCATGAAACGCTGCAATGACCATTTTCTTAGTGCTCCACATATCACCTAACCAGTTTTTTGATCTAACCACCATGTACTTCTCCGTAGACATTCGCAGCTTCCCAGACTACACACATTATTTCACAGCATTGTTCAATCAAGCCATCCTTGCCAGTTTCATCGCTGCGATTAATACCAAGAACCTTCTAGATTCTTTCCCATACAATAATATGACAAGGAACCACGCTTTTCACACTTTCTGGTATTATTTCTCTCCCCCAGACTTATTTCTTATTATGTTTCTTGCATTTACATATTAAGGTTCGAGAGGTGTAGGCCATCGAATTGATGGTGTTTGCCATCGAATCCCCAGTTCTGCCCTCAAAATTATTCAAAGGTGTAGGCGAATAATGGTATCACAGGAAATTTTCCTAACCTCGCTTCCACCTTTGTGTGATCATCTCCTCTGAAGTAGAATAATGGGATCGCTGAAAATTTTTCTAACCCTCTACTCAGAAGAAAATCATCTCATCTTTTAATGCATCTTATTAATTACCTTGTAACAGGGAGAGAAATACCATTACTTTAAACACGTGGGTTCCTTTGTCAGATACGAATGAGGAATCAAGCTCTATGAGTACTAACCAAGTTGATGAAGTGCAAAAACTTGGCTCAGGCTTTAAAGAACTTTGTTGAAAACATGAGTCTCTTCTAGTTAACTGGTCAGGCTTTGGATTTTTCATTAGTCGATCTAGAACTGATTCTGTAACAATGGTCACTTAGAAGTAAGGTCAAATCAATAGATTCAGGAAAAAGATCACAGTCTCCGACAAAGTTTTGACTCAATAAAACAACGAATGACTCAAAAACGACTGACTCTAAGAAAATCAAAAACAATGTCAGCGACTACCTCCCCCAGACTTGAACAACACAGTCCCCAGTGTTATCTAGCTTAGATTTGGTGAAAGAAAACAAAAGAACCAAGTGGATTATGAAAAATCAAGAAGTTACCATGATGGAACATCGAGTATCGACCGACACACGGCCTGGTATCGATCGATACCAGGCTTAAGTCGACATGATGAACTTGTCTTATTTGCGTAGGGTATCGACCGACACCCAACTTGGTATCGATCGATACCAAGTATTGGTCGACACAGGTAGTTCGTTTTCAACGTCTAAGGTCAGATGTAGCTCCAAAAATGTGTCAAACGATCCATGTGTTAAATGTGAGCACTGTTAGACCACTCAAACACAAGTTAGGTGCAACAAAATATCATAGAAGCAAAAATCCACTGGTCCAAAAACATAAAAGACACAAAAGTTCAAACGAAAATAAAAAGAAAAGGGAAAAAAAAAAGAAAAACAAACGTGAAAACAGAAGAAGGACTAATCCTCTGTCGCCTCGGAATCGGCATCAGCATCAGGATCACCTATAAGAGAAGGATCAACCGGAGTCTGCGAGGTTCCAGGCTGAGACGAAGGAACATCGTCTGTGTCGGTCATGCAACGACAGCGAGAAATAGCAGTCCAGATGCTCCTCATACTCTCTATCATCACCCTCTGAAAGGCACCTGGCTCCATCGGAAGTTCCGAAGGAGAAGGAAATGATGGTGCAGGGATAGAAGAAGTCGCTGCTCGCGATCGCTGGGCTCGTCCTCCCTGGTGTGAAGTAGATGGAATGTTAGTAGCAGGTGAGGGCGCAGGAGCTTGTCGTCTAATCGCAGGTGCGCGAATCAACAGGTGTGGTGGAGGCTCGAAACGAAGCTGAGAAGGATCCTCGAGAATGTCTGTCAGCTCATCGTTAGGAAGCGACACCAGAAATTCTTCAGCAGATGTAGTGAAGAACCAACGCCTCTCGGGCTTCAACCACTTAAGGTTCTTCTGATGGCTTTCATCCATAAACCAACGCGTAGTGACTATCGAGTAGCTCGTAGTACTGATCCCGAGGTGTTGGAAGATAGGAGTAAGGAGACTACCAACTGTCTCTGTCTTCGTGCTCGTGCCTGTGAATGGTTTGGTCTTCAAAGAGACCAAATGATGCGCAAAAATAGCGCCAAGGTTGACCTCTGTAAGCTCAGGCCATGCGAAATACTCCTCAGTAATAATGTCTCTGATAGCCAGACACAGAAGTAGAAGCTCGGACACCCTCATCTTGTTGGGTTCCATCTTGCACAAAAGAGTGGTGCTCAGGATCCTAACCAAACAGCGCAGGACCGGGTGTCGTATATCCATGTGAGTGGACTCCTTAGAGTAATAAGCACCATTCCCGAAATGCTCCCAAAATGTCTGCATGTCAGGATGCTGCGCAGGAAGAGCAACCTTCCTGCAATCCCGCGGAAAATCGTAGATGTCACATAGATCAGGGAGCTGTAACCTATACCTCACTCCACAAGCCATAAAAGTCAGAGTACTCTCCTGTGCATCCCGGAGAACCTCGTCCTGGTAGTAAACGCGAACTGTCTCCATGAACTGACGAACCAAGTCCGGGTAAAGATCATGCTGCTGAGTGGCCATCTGACCAAGACCAATCTTCGCAAGCAAACGGGCCAACTCTGTGTCAAGGCCCAAACGACGCATGGAGACCCCGTCAACAAACCGAGTAGGCTCTATAACCACTCTCAACCACGCGTTATAGTGCAGCGTGTCATAATCATCCCACGCCTCCAAGATGGGTCTGTAGGTGCAGTCATTACCTAGCGCAATCTCCTTCTCCGTCCCGTTCCAATCTCGATGACAAGGGATCCTGGCCTTCTCGTTCAGCTTAGGCCAAGGACCTCTGCGTGGGGCTATAGGGACATTAGGAGCAGATGGATCAGAACTCGATGCGTCTGAAGTTCGTGCTCTCTTCGGCCTAGATGCCATCTACAAACAAAGACAGAAAGACACAACATAAATCCAACACCTCTCATCAATCACAACAAATTTTATTCAGAGTCGGAATTAAGGGCAATTGAATGTAAGGCAATGTGCAAAACTACTCTAGAGCATCTCAGCAAATGACCATTGTCAAGAAAAACAAGTGCTAAGGAGTATAATCTCACAAACCTCAAACCTAAAAATCGGACTGAAAATGTGGAATTTCGAATACATACATTTGCTGATTGAAGAAACAAATGCTAGAAAGAGATAGAGGATGAAAATCCAATGAATCTAGGCACTTGAATCACCAAAATCGGTGAAGAAACGAGAGAGATGCGATTTGAGAGGAAGAAAGAGGCGATATCGATCGATGGAGAAGAAAGAAGAGAGAGAAAAACACGAGGGTTTTAAAAGAAAACTTACCTGCCCGCACGGTGTCGATCGACACCGCATAGTATCGGTCGACACTTGCTGGCCAATTCATGCTTTTTTCTCCGTGAGGTATCGATCGACACGGACTGGTGTCGATCGATACTCCTCCTCTTAATCTGCTTCACGTTAAGACACAAGACACAAAACACAAAACTAAAAATAAAAACAAAAATAAAAGACTTATGTACAGACTCACCAGTGGGTTGCCTCCCACCAAACGCTTGTTTTACGTCACGAGCTTGACTTTACGGACGATCAGTCAGGGGAAGAGTGAGAACTTGCGCCGAAACAAGCTCCACAATTAGACATCGCCAGCTTCAGAGTTCTGCTCATCATGCTCTCCACAAACTTCTGTCCTTTCTCTTTCAGCTCCGAAGTGAGAATAACTCTAGCCTTGGAGAATGGTTTCGAAGTTCCCTTGCACTTCACCTTATATTCAATTGAATCTCCATCGCACTTCTGAGGGGTTAAAGTCACAGAAGAACACTTTTTACTCCTTTGCTCTTCACCTTCTTCTTTGCCTTAGCTGTTTTGACGTCTTTCTTGGTGATGCCAGGAGGACGATCCAGAACTTCTATGACAGTTGGCTCATCATTAGGCTATTCCAAAAGATCAACATCAATGTTTCTCATGCACCAACGGGGATGCAAGATATCTGTGTGGGAGCTCTTCTAGAGGGGATGGCTTCGTAGGAGACCTGTTCGTCAATGTATGAGAACGAGATTCTCTTACTGGGCGTGTCCATAACTGCACAAGCCATAGCCATGAACAGTCTTCTTAAAATAAAAGGTGTGCTAGACCTTGCATGCATCTCCACAACCTGAAAATCAGTAGGAACCAGACAGTCTCCTACTTTAACCATCAAATCAGGGATCGTACCGTATGGAACAGATGTAGAAGAGTTCGCGAATGTGAGAGCCATCTGAGTAGACCTTATGTCGTCGATTTCCAGCTTCTCTGCAAGTTCCCTTGACATGACATTGACGCTAGACCCTGAATCAACCAGAGATTCTTTGAATTAAACTTCGGAGATAGAGCATGGAACTGAAAATTTCCCTGGGTCTTCCCTCTTAGTCAACTGCTTCAGTGGAGGCGGTGTACTTCTGACCTTGATGAAGAGTGCCTTAATCTCGTCCTCAGTTTCTCTGCAATCTCGGAAGTGACTGTAAAGAGGGCGGTACTCTAGAGCTTCTTCAAAAGTCAGTGTGTGTGGAATTCTTCGTACCATCTTCTTAAAGCCAAGCAGCTGCTTTGAAGAAATGGGGTCTCTAAGGTGTCTGGGCAATCGAGGGTATGGTACCTTAGGCTTGTAGACACGTTCCTTAACCATCTCTGGTTTCTTCACGATCTCTGGTTCAGCGTGCGAGGGGTGTCGATCGATACAAGGTTGGTGTCGATCGACACAAGACTCATGTCTCGGTTCTTCAGGTTGGTATCGATCGATATCAGCAGTGGTGTCGATCGATACTGACGAATCAGGTTCGGAATCACCTTCTACAAGGTTTTCGAGATTTCATGCACCTCGCAAGGTGATTGCATTGATGTATTCGTTCTGTGCCTGAGTCGTCTGTCCCTTGACAGCTGCTGCAGTCTGAGCTACTTGCGTTTACAACATCTTCTGATGAGTATCGAGAGCATCGATCCTTCCACTCAGATATTTGTACACATCATCTATCTTTCCATTGAGATTCACTGTGAGCTGCTGCTGTCCTTGAACCAGCTGTTCAAACATAGACTCGATCTTGCTATCTGGAACCTTAGCAGGTTTGGGCTGATAAGATGAGTTTCCATAGCTCCTGGTATACCCACTGTTCTGAAATGGTTTCTGGCCAAACTGATTCGAACCTCCTTGCTGAGAGTTGTTGAAGTTTCGGTTGTTGTTGAATTGATTCCTCTGACCTTGAAAACCAGAATCACCAATGTAGTTAACATCCTCTATTTCATCCTCGTTGGATACCTCGACATCTTCAGCATAGTGAACAGCTTTCGTTTGCTTGCCCATCAGAAGACTGTACATAGAATCCAACTTAGCTTGAACATCATCAATCTGTGAACCATCCATGCTACCAGCTAGCTTCTTTCGCTCAAAATCAGCATTCTTGGTGCTATTGCTAGACGCCAAGTTCTCAATCAGTACATATGCATCATCAGGATACCTAGTGTTGAAGTTTCCATTGCTCGAAGCATCTAGAGCCATCTGATACCTCTAATCAATCCCTCCGAAGAAAGTACCCAGCAACTGAACATGAGTGAACCAATGGTGCGGACAATCTCTTTGATATGACTTGAAACGAATCCAAGCAGCCTTGAGTGCTTCTGTTGGTCCTTGAGAAAACTGAGAGATCTTGTTCCTGAGCTCCACGGATCTCGCATCATCGAAAAAGTTGTTCAGTAAGGTTTTCTTCGTCTCTTCCCAGGAATTCAGCGATCCATGAGGTAACTGCTTCAGCCAGTAAGTTGCATCTCCACCAAGAGAGTATGGGAAGAGCTTGCAGAAGAGGTATTCGTAGGACACTCCATTGCACTTGATGCTTGTAACCAAATTCTCAAACCTCTCAATGTGATCCATCGGGTGTTCATGAGAAAGACCATGAAAAGGATGCTGACCCACAAGAGTGAAGTATGCAGGTTTCAGCTCAAAGTCATTCCTCTGAAAAACAGGAGGGCAAATCGCTGATCGATTGGCATAGAACTGATCAGGCCTGTTGTACTCACCAATCGTCCTACCGCGATTAATCACAGCGTTCCCTGCATTCACAGCAATGGCAGGGACAATGATATTTCCAGCTTCATCAAGTTGCTGCCCTATCTCATTGCACAATTGACCCTCTTGGTCTCTCAAAGCTCCAGCAGCATCCTGAATCAAAATCATTGTATTGTTCATCTCCGCTGGCTTCTTTGCTTTCCTGTTTGCACGTTCCAAACTCACACCTGAAACACACTAGGCAAGGCACGTAAGTAACAAAAGACACGTTGAGTATCGACCGACACTGGGTGGTGTCGATCGATATCAACAAAAAGAGAACGACGAGTATCGACCGATACTAGATAGTATCGACCGATACCGACAAGCTTAGTCGAAATTCTCAGACTAAAATCTAATGGCGAATTGAGTCCCCGATAACTGCGCCAAATTTGATATGCTCAAATTAATACCCTAAAAGTACTAAAGCAGTAGCTGCAGTATATCAGAGGTCGAACACAAGAACTCAGAGAAATCACGCTAAGCAAATCAGATGAAACAAAAGCAATAAACAGTAAAAGAGTTGTAAATTCGATGGAGAGAATATAGGCCTAGGATATTTCTCAAGAAATCAATGAATGCAGACAAACTAACTAATCATGGTTCAGGTTACGCACGGTTCTTGAACTCAAATCACTAAAGTATAATTGACCAACTGTCGTTGCGAGAATTATCTAAATCTAAACTTCAGAATCCCAAATCTCTTTGCAAATTCCTAAGAATAAATCAGCTTTAAAGTTCAGGTTTGATATGTTCACAAATCAATTAAACCCAATCTCTTTGCGAATAATCAATTTCCTCACCTTAAGTTCT
>PKML01043777.1:452927-469294 GCA_002933935.1 Eutrema yunnanense
GAGGTCGAACCACCACAATTCTTCGGTTACAAGAAGAAGAAGTTCTTGCATGATGTTAGAAGGTACTTTTGGGATAAACCATATCTTTATAAGCAATGTCTAGATAACATGTTACGAAGATGCATCCCTGAAGAAGAAGTTCCAGGCATTCTCTTTGCTTGTCATGGATCTAACTATGCAGGGCACTTTGCTAATAACAAGACTGTCGCTAAAATCTTACAAGCTAGTTTTTGGTAGCCTACCATATTCAAGGACGCCCATGCCTTTATATCCAAGTGTGATGCTTGTCAAAGACAAAGAAACATCAGCAAAAGGAATGAGATGCCACAAAACTTCATCCCTGAAGTCGAAGTCTTCGACGTTTGGGGAATCGACTTTATGGGTCATTTTCCTTCGTCTTATGGGAACAAGTACATACTTGTCACTGTTGACTACGTGTCTAAGTGGGTGGAAGCCATAGAAAGTCCCACAAACGATGCAAATGTAGTGATGAAGTTGTTCAAGTCGATCATCTTCCCGAGATTCGGTGGACCGCGAGTCGTGATTAGTGATGGAAGTTCTCACTTCATCAACAAAGTTTTTGAGAATCTTTTGAAGAAAAATGGCGTGAGACACAAAGTTGCTACACCTTATCACCCTCAGACAAGTGGTCAAGTAGAGATCTTTAACAAAGAAATCAAAATGATCTTAGAGAAAACAGTCGGAATGACAAGGAAATATTGGTCCGCTAAGCTCGACGATGCTCTTTGGGCCTATAAAGCGGCCTTCAAAACTCCTCTTGGAACCACTCCTATTCATCTTGTCTATGGAAAGGCATGTCATCTTCCTGTTGAGATTGAGCATAAGGCGGAATGGGCAGTAAAGAAGCTGAATTACGACATCAAGACAGCAACCGAGAGACTTTTAGTTCAATTGAATGGGTTAGATAAAATTCGTCATCTTGCCTATGAGAGTTCTAAGATCTACAAGGAGATAACTAAAGCATATCTTGACAAGAAGATAGTCCCCAACACGTTTTCACCAAACTACCAGGTTTTGCTCTTTAACTCACGACTTAAACTCTTTCCCGGCAAACTCAGATCACGATGGCCTGGACCGTTCAAGATCAAAGTAGTAAAACTGTATGGAGATGTGGTGCTTTGGATCCGCAATGGAGGTGACTTCACTGTCAATGGAAAACGTCTAAAGCCATATCTCGTAGATATTGAAGAAGATGAGAGGGAAACGATTCCCTTAAATGATGCCCCTCATGCCTAAACAAAAAATGAGTCGATCTAACGAATTTAAACAAGCGCTTGGTGGGAAGCAACCCACCGGTAAGTGTACATATCTTATATTTTCCTTTGTTTTTGCTTTCATTAACATTTTCTAATTTTTAGTTTTGAGTCTAAGTGTCCCAGGGAAAAAAAAGGGTCGAACAAAACATAATCGATCGATACCACATGAGTATCGATCGATGCCAACGGTCCAGAGAATCGGAAATCGATCGATGCAGTGTACGCATCGATCGATGCCAAGGGTCCAGAGAATCGAAAATCGATCGATGCAGTGTACGCATCGATCGATGCCAAGGGTCCAGAAAATTGGAAATCGATCGATGCAGTGTATGCATCGATCGATGCAGGGCGTCCAGAGAAACAAAAATCGATTGATGCATATCTTGCATCGACCGATACTGACCCATGTAAGTTAACTTTGACTTTTTCTTGATTTTCTTTCTTTGAGTCTGTTTTACCTTCTTCTTGGTTTATTTTCACACCGAGACGGTGTGAAATAAGTCTGGGGGAGGGTCTTTGTCGTTTACTAACGCTATTTTCTTTCTTTTGTTTTTTTCTTTTGACTCATTTTGATGTTTTCTTTGAGTCATTTTGTTTTATTGAGTCAAAACTTGTTGGAGATTATGATGATGACCTTTGAATTTTTATGTGATTTGCATCTAAGTGACAATTGTTGCAGAGCTAGTTTCAGACCAGACCAAAAATCTAAAGGCTGGCCAGTTAATCAAAGGGATCCATGTTTCCAGAAAAATTCAAAAATCTTGAGCTAATTTCTGAGCTCTTCCTTTTACCTCATCATCGTGATTGGTGTTCTCAGAGCTTGACTCCTCATTCGTATCTGATAAGACGATCTGTGTAAAAGTATGGTACTCCTCTCCTTTATTTAAAATAAAAAGCAGAAAAGATGAAATGATTTTCTTTCGAGTAAAGGGTTAGAAAAATTTCCATCGATCCCATTATTTTACTTCGAAAGAAATGATCACACTAAGGTTGGAAGCGAGGTTAGAAAAATTTCCAGAGATACCGCTATTCGCCTACACTTTAGAATAAAAGGGTGGCACTAAAATGAACCGGGGATTCGGTGACAAAACCATCAATACTCGCGTTCCATCAGCCATTGACCTTACGGAAAGAAAATGAGAAAAAAATAAGTCTGGGGGAGGGAAAAAGTACCAAAGGTTGTGTTGTTGTCTCGTCACGATATCGAAAGGGAAAGAGTCTAGAAGGTTCTTGGCATTATGATCCTTGATGAGACCCATCAATGATAGCTTTGGATTATTTTTTGAAATAATGAGTTGAATCTGGGAGGCTGCGAATGCTTGCAGAGAAGTACATGGTGGTTCGATCTGGAGCTAGTTTGGCAATACGTGGATTACTAAGGTAATGGTCATTGCAGAATTCTAAAGAAAATGTGAGTCTCCGAGTTTTTCAAACTTTTTCTTCTCGCTTAGTTTTTTGTTTGCTTGAGGACAAGCAAAAGGCTAAGTCTAGGGAGTTGATATACTCTATATTTTACTGTTTTTAATAAGGATTTTAGTATTTTATCTAAGCATTTTTATTCGGTTTTGTGCTTTTTGAGGTAGTTTTCTCGTATTTGTAGTTTTTAAAGCATATATAGGTCAAATCATCAAAAGGATACAAAATGGAGCCAAAAAGGAGTTTACCACGTCCAAGACATGTTTCCAAGTCCAAAAGATCACCCAAGGACCCAAAGCTTAAGAAAGGCGGATTTCTCAATTTGACAACACAGATGCACCAGAAGTTTAATGTTTGTTTGATGCCTTCCACTCGATGGATTGAGATGAAATTTGGTGTCAAGCTAGAATTTTGAGTCATTTTTGATATGCAATTGTTTGAAGTCATTTGGAGCAGTGGTCTGGAAGATACGTCGTTTTAACTGAAGACATGTCCGAATTGGGCCCAAGCCCAGCTCAAAACTTCCTTTTTCGGTTTAATGAAACCCTAGACGACTTTAGGGCTATTTATACTTGTTTTTAGCCTCATAAAACAGGGAGCCACGCCCCCTTATCATCAGACACAATTTTTATAAGTTTTTTCATAGTTTTTCGATTCAAGAGCTTCGCGGGAGAAGATCTCGTCTTTGTATCTCGATATAGAGAAGATTTCTAAACCCTCTTGCTTTTATTTGAAGTTTATGATTATGAATTGCTCTATATCTCTATGTGTTTCATCTCTGGTCATGTGTGAGTAGTTTCCTCGCTAGGTTGTCGGTATTCAATGAGTTCATGGATTGATCGTTAGGTTGTTAGAATTGGGATTATCTTTAAAGTTCTTCATCTAAATTTATATTTAATGCTTATTGCTTGATTGACCATCTAGCTACTGCTCATAGGTATATTTACTCACCGAAAGTGTTGTTAAATTATCTGAATTGATTTAGATGAGCAAAACGTGATAACCGACGGGAGTTGAGTTATTAGACTTTGTGAACATATCGAACTTGAACTATTTATACATGTTTAACTACTTAATTACCAACGGGAGTTGAGTAAATTAAGTTATCTAAACATAGTAATTGGCGCTGCGGAAGTAGGTTAATTATTCATTCGTGATTCGAGTTCATAACATATTTATTGAATTCCATGTCTAAATTATCCGATTAAATCGATCCATGACACTCTACGAATTATCCTATGCCTCGCACCTTCCTTTGCTGATTTTATATCTTTATTTACTTGCTTTAAGTTATTCTTTTGTTATTTTCATCACTATTCACAGCCCTAAAACAAAATCTCATATTTTTCATCTTAGCTTAACTCGATTGTCATAAACTCGTAGTGTGATTTTTTGGTCTCTAGTGGATTCGACCCCTAAGTACTATTGCGTTTGCTGTGCACTTGCAGAATTATTTCAGGGATTAAAACTTTGTGTATCACTAACCCAATTGCTTTTACTAAAATATCAAAAAGAGATTCAAACAATTTTATCCTAATTCTACATGCTAAACCATTTATCTTATACTATTTAAACGGGGTTACCTTAACGAGAAGCGGCCAGCGGGTTTACATTATTGTTAACTACCTTAACAAGAAGTGGCAAGTATCTGCGGATAACTACCTTAGCGACCAACATCGATTATCTAGATCTAAAATCACAAAGAAATTCAGATCTTAATATCCTAACCAAAGATTTATTTTCGGCCGGTAGATTTATTTTGGGCCAATAGATTTGTTTGAGGGACGATATACTTATTTCGGTAGACATATTTTTACGAGGTGGTAGATATGTTTTTTGGCAGTAGATTTATTAATTTTTTTGTAGATTTATTTTCAGTGATAGCAGATTTGTTAAGGGTTGGTAGATTTAATGAGCGATCGGTTGATTTTTTGGTAGACATTTGACCAAATTGGTAGATTTATTTCATTTGATGGTAGATTTATTTCATTTGATGGTACATTAATCTTCTTCACGGTAGACTTCTTAGTAATGGCGGCATACTTCTTAGTAATGGCAGCAGACTTATCATCGGATGGTTCATTTTTTCGTGACGGTAGATTTATTGTAATGACGGTAGATTAATATTTTCGTGGTAGACTTAGTTTTAACACGGTATATTTATTTTTAATGACGGTAGATTCAATATAGGTAAAAACTATGCATGGTTCCTAGGTTTGTAATGATGGTAGATTTATGTTACGACACGACATATTTATATAAAATCGGTAGATTTATCGGTAATGGCTGTATGTTTATATAAACTTTTGGGATACACAAAATTGGTAGATTTATCTGAAGTTAATAGATATATCTGAATTTGGTAAATTTATCTGACATTGATCATTTTTATTGAAGGTAGACTTATTAAAAGTGGAGATTATCAAATGACTATTTTGCCCACCAAAGAACTTCACATTTGCAAAAAACAAACATGCACCCATCGACCTTTATCTAGGGTTGCCGCCGACCCAGATTAGTCCCCACATATACGCATGTTTATAATATAATCTTTTATAACCCCTTGAAAAAATAACTAAAAATGAAAAAGGTGAAAAAATCTACTCACGAAAATATTAAAAACGTTAATGCGAAACCACCAAAATAAAAGTTTAACCATTTTTTTCTTCTTTATTTTGTTTTTTTTATTATATAGATGTGAGAAATTAGAATTTTTTCTTCTTCTTAAGATTAGTACTCCATTCTTTAATTTCCTAAATCTAATGGAAAAACTAAAGAATTTTTATTTTTCATTCTTTTATTAACTTTAGATTTTAGGATAATTTTTTTTTATTGTTTAGTAACTTTACCTTATAGGATTATGAATCGGTTATAAATTTTTGAATTTTGAATTTTTTTTATTAACTTGGCTTTTACGATAAATTTACATTTTCATTTTTCCTTTTTATTTAGTAACTTTATCTTTTAGGATTATGAATCGATTCTAATTTGTTTTTAATAGCAAAATCTACTTAGAATTTTTTTTATGTGTCAAAATCTTATCGATTGATTTGACACGTGTCGCGATCAAGTGAATTAAAACATTCAGATTTATATAATAAATTAAGATATTGTTTAAAATAGATCAACTTTTTCTAAATCCGAACCAAAAAGAAAAACGGATCTAAAACCAAAATCATATATATTAAAAACGAAGTGATTTTTAGCTTTTGTGGCCTCTCATTCACTCTTAGTGTGACTAATTATTTTCTTGCCCCTCATTAAAAAATCGGTTAGTACCCTTTTAATTAAAAATGGTTAATTAGAGAAGTCGGTTGGCATTATATAAAATAGGTTAATTACTAGACTAACATATATTTACTGGGAAGGAAAAAACGTTTTTTGTGCCCATTATACCCTTATTTGTTTTTGTTAGGAAAAACGTTATTACGAAACTGCCATTACTAAATTATTTCAACATAAGCAAAAATTTGACTTATTTACAAAAATGCCACTGCGTTTTTCAAAATAAGTATGCAGACCTTTGTTGCAAACTTAATACATCTGCAAGTCTGCGCAGACTTATTATGTAGACTAAATAAATCTGTGCAGATCTGCAGACTTATTATGCAGACTTATTTTTCAATGATGCAGACTTATTAAGTCTGCGCAGATCTGCATACTTATTATGCGTGTTGCAGACTTTTCGACGCATACTTAATGTGCTTTGTTGCAGACTTATTAAGTATGTGCAGACTTATTTTTGATTGCAGACTTATTACGCATATTTATTCCCTTTGTCACAGACTTAAGTTCAATTTGCAGACTTATTATGCAGACTTATATAAAATCTGCAGCTGTTTGTTGCAGACTTAATTGCTTTGTTGCAGACTTTTGAAAAATCTGCGACAAAAAAACTAAGTCTCCGACACTAAAAGGTCTTACTGAAATAACATCGCTTGTCGCAGATTTATTTACAATGTCGCAGATTTGATGTTCAACGTCGCAGACTTATTTGTAAATTGCTTACGTGGCATTAAAAACTGCAGAATTATTTTGACCGTGTTGCAGACTTGTTTTCTGACTAGAATAACACTTTGTCAGTAGCAGACTTGTTATTTAGACTTATTGAATGTGTTGCAGACTTAACGAAATTGTTTTTCCTAGACTTTCGTTGCAGACTTATTGAATGTGTTGCAAACTTATTTCGAACCTCGAGTTGTATGGGTGATGTTCCTAATATGTCCCTAAAAAGTAACAAATTTACGAAAAATGCCACTGCACCATTAGGGTTATGTACCTCCGCCCTAACTACTATGTCGCTGCCGATCCTGTTGTCTATCGTCGTCACCGATTTTGTTGTCCATCGTCGCCGCCGATCTCGTTCTCCATCGTCACCGATAATGTTGCAAATTATATTGGTTTGGGGTAATTGGAGATTTGAGAAGAGTAGATGGATTTTTATTGTCGATAGTAGTAGAGGTTCTCGAGTTCTTGTAACCAATGCTGCAACTACGTTCGACGAATTCATGCAAATAGTTTATGAGGATTATGGAGTTGATAAGAATAAGTACCAATTTGATTTGAGCTACATGTTTCCGAAGAAGATATTAGTCAAGTTACCAGTAGACATTCATCCTGTCTTTGTTGGTAATACGAGACAATTGCAAGGTTTCTTTGAACGATTCAAATCAGATACGTTGCGGCTATGTGTATCAGTTAAAGAGGTATCATTGGAGTTAAAGGACAATCAAAAGCGTGAAGATGGTGAAGACAATCGTGCACAAGGTAGGCCATCGCTGAAGCGAGCAAAAATAGAAGTTGAATTTGATGGTAATGCAAAAGAAGAAGGGGTGTTAAACAATGACAATGCTAGTTCTGGTGATGAGGATGAGGACAACGAGGACCAATACAGGTTTGATTGTTGCGACGATCCGGATGGTGCTAGTTCTGGTGATGAGGATTACTGTCTCTATGGAAAGCTTCGTGAGGAGGAAGAGAAGGAAGGGAAACCAAGATTGCCACAGAAAAAGGGCACAAAGGAATGATAACAAAGTTGATGAAGATTACCGAAAAATGGAAATGACTTCGTTGGATATATCGGTCGGACAAATGTATGATAACAAAGACGCATTGGAGATGAGGTTGGAGATTCTTTCTGTTGCGCAGAATTTTGATTTTAACGTTGATTATTCAACGCCAACCTTATTATTTGTTAGATGTTGGATATAAGGATGCACATGGAGAGTCCGAGCTACTACAGTTGGAGATTCTCCATATTTCTTTATAAAAGTATACGTTAAAAAACATACATATTCTGTGACAGACCGTGGCGCTCGTTGTCGCCAAGCTACACACGAGATTTTGGGACAATTGTACAAGAATTTTGTGGGTGGTATCAGATCAAAAGTGTTACCTAGTCATGTTGCAGAGGCTCTGAACAAACAATATTGTATTAAGGTATGGTTGCAGTCATCATGTGTCTTGTTTTGTTTGTTGCAGACTTATTTTGTTTTGTGACAGATTGAATACTGGAAAGCTTATCGAGCCTTAAAGCATGCACGACTTTTGGCAATGGGTTCACCGGAGAGTGGATATGAGCAACTACCTTCGTACTTATACGTGTCTTGAAGTCGATGCAGAAGATCGATTCAAGTATTTGTTCATCTCATTTGGTGCAAGCATAAACGGCTTTCAGTACATGCACAAAGTTGTTGTTGTTGATGGGACATTTCTCCGAGGGAAATATAAAGGAACACTCCTTCTCGCAACATGTCAGGATAGAAACTTTAATATTTTCCCAATAGCATTTGCCGTAGTTGACACGGAAAATGATGCATCATGGGAATGGTTCTTTACACGGTTTAGTTGTGTGATTCCAGATGATGGTTGTCTCTACATCATTTTTGACAGGCATAGATCGATATCGAAGGCCATTAAAAAGGTGTATCCATTGGCGAGTCGTGGTATATGTACAAAAACATAATAATGAGGTTTAAAGGACGTGATGCGTTTCGGTTGGTTAAAAATGCAGCAAACGCATATAAGATATCGGATTTCAATGCTATATTTAATGAGATCGAAGATATCAATAATGCACTTCACTCTTATTTGCAGAAGGCTGATGTGAAGGTGTGGAGTCGTGATTATTTTCCAAGACACATGTACAACATATTAACTTCCAACATAGCGGAGTCAATAAATAGAGTGCTCTCGGATGCTAGGAACCTACCCATTTCTAAGCTCTTAGATGCCATAAGGTCCATGTTAAAAAGATGGTTCTCTGGGCGGAGGCGTGAAGCATGCCTAATGACTACAACACTCACACGTGCTGCAGAGAAATTACTGGAGGGAATAAATTTGTGACATATCTAATAAGTATACGACATACGTAATAAGTCTACGACATACGTAATAAGTCTTCACTAATTTTATTTACATTTTGGCAGCCAAATGTTGATGATTCGAGGCTGTTGACCGTGCAAGAAATAGATGCAGATCAAGTACAAGTCAGTAGTGGGACGCATGTACATGTTGTTAATGTACGAGAACGTAAATGCACATGTCGTAGGTTTGACTTGGATAAGTTGCTTTGTGTTCACGCAATTGCAGGTGGAGAAGCTAAGAGAATGTCCCATGTTGGTCTGACTTCGCCGTACTACTATAAGAACTACCTCAGTAACGCTTACGCCATGTGCATCATGCCAAGTGATGTAGCTCAACCAATTCATGAACATGTCACGCTAAAACTGTGTTTACCTCCTGAAGTTCGACAACCACCTGGAAGGCCAAAGAACTCTAGATACAAATATGTGTTGGACAAAGCAATGGAGAAGAAAGTCCCGAGGAAGCAACACATTTGCTCCAATTGCAAACAAAGTGGACATAATGTGCGTACGTGTGTCATGTGATTTTTTATTCACTTTGTATTATGGTTTAAAGACTGATGTCGTTGTGGATTTGTATATGATGCTTTGTTTCCAATTTTACAGTACCTAATAAACCTAGTAGTAAACTATTCAAGAAATTTTCATAATTTATGTCTGCAAAACAGTTAAAATAAGGAGATGTGTCGTTTCATTTGTTGCAGACTTATGTTAAAATAAGTCTGCAACAAATGAAACAAGTCTGCAACACTGTCAATATAAGTCGGCAAATGTACAATAAGTTTGCAAGTCTGCAACAAATGTAACAAGTATGCAACAAAGTTATAATAATTCTGCAATAAATAAACGAATAAAACAAGTCTGCAACAAATGTAACAAGTCTGCAACAAATTTATAATAAGTCTGCAATACATGTATAAACAAGTCTGCAATACAATTATAAGAAGTCTGCAACAAAGTAAGAAAATTAGATGTCTGCAGCATCTACATAAAAAGTCTTCGACAAAAGGATCTAAGTACATAAATAACTATGATTGTGTGGCAGGCTTAAGTATGCGGACTTTGTCTTGACCGTGAGGCCTTGGGTCAGACATCTGAGGGTTTGCGTCAGGAACCTCGTCAAAAATCTTCGTTGCAAGCTTCAAACGGATTCCGGCGATTGTGTTGTCACTTAAACCATCCATTTTGTATCCCAATGCAAGGCACTCCACGTACTTGATAGCATAGACACCACACTCGCCTGTCTGAACGTTTTGTGGCAAATGCTTGTTATAGTGAACTTTGTAATGATTCCATTTACGACCCTTTCTTTTCTCTTTGGGTGTGAAAGATTTAATCCAATATGGAACCATTTTCACATATGGCCTCACTTGGTCGACCACTTTCTTCCAGTCCTCGGGCATGATGCTATCGTAAATCTCAATCATCTCTTTTTTCGAATCCATTTCACACGCAATCCAGTGGCTACAGTTTATGTTGTGGAAAAAGTAGATAATATCAACATCGTCGATCCATCTCTTCTTTGTTTGAGCGTAATGTGGAGATATCCCATTAAACGTACTTTCATAACCTTCACCAAACAAGAACTTCGACGGCGAAATAGCAAACTGTTTATAGTCGAGAATCCATAAGTCGACAAACCATTGGTCAAGGAAGGCAATTCTTTCAGTCCGGAATGGGATAGGTACTCAGAGAGACCTCTAATGTAACAAATTCATGGAGGAACACATATGCTGCAAAACAAAAGGAAGAAGATAAGTCTTCAGAACAAATACCCCTAAGACTAGTCTGAGACAAATGAAAAAAATCTGCAACAAATCAAACAAGTCTGCAACGAGTAGAACAAGTCTACAACATATAAAATAAGTCTGCAACGAATAAAACAAGTCTTCAACGAATAAAACAAGTCTGTAACGAATGAAACAAGTCTGCAACAAAGTAAATAAGTCCGCAACGAATAAAACAAATCTGCAACGAAAAAAACTAGTCTACAACAAATAAAACAAGTTTGCAACGAATGAAACAAGTCTGCAACAAAGTAAACAAGTCTGCAACAAATAAAACAAGTTTGCAACGAATAAAACCAGTCTGCAACGAATAAAATAAGTTTGCAACAAATAAAACAAGTCTGCAACGAATAAAACAAGTCTGCAACACAAACAAATCTGCGAGTCGTGAGAATGGGATTTGTTACCTACTTGGTCACCTAACCAACCGTAATATGTTTTTTCTTCCTCTGGCCATTATTCTTTGGGTGTCACTATCGAATGTACCAATTGACTGCTCCCTAATAGAATAAGTCCAAAACATGAGAATGTAGAAATAAATCTGCAACGTAAAAAGTAAATCTGCACCATATGGAAAACAAAAATGAAGTTGACAACTTACTGACGAAGACGAATAAAATCCATCAGCTTCTGAAGTTTTTCAGGTGCAACTGGTGCAAAAAGATCATATGCGACATCATTAGGATAACAACCAAATGCGACACAAGGTCTGATGATGCGTTTCACCGTTGAGTTTCCCAGAAAGGGTGATTTCTGCATGGGACCCAACATCTTAGGTCGATCGTGCCCATCAGCTAGGACATCAGTCAATTTCTCTAAATTTTTCTTCAATACTTTTTGTTGAGCCTGTAACGTTGGGTAAGACTCAGTATCAGACTGTATTTGATTCTCCTCTTTCCGTACTTGCTCTGTTACGTCCTCAACTTCTTTGTCCTCAACTTTTTTGTTTCCTTCCTTAGATATTGCTTCACCATCATCCACATTTTTCTCTCCAACTTTTAACCATGACTTTAAATTTAACATAAGGAAACAAAATTAACTCCAACACTAAAAAAAAAGATACAAATCTGGAAACATCACAACAAATCTGCAAAAATACCAACAAGTCTGCGACAAATGAAACAAGTCTGCAACATATATATATAATAAGTTTGCGACAAATAAAACAAGTTTGAAAAGTATGCAACATAAGAAAAAAATCTGCAACCCACAAAACTGCATCAATACCAACAAATCGTAAACAATACCAACAATATTCATCTACCAACATACCGGGGCTTTGTTAGGAGAAGTTTGATCAACTTCTTCTTCTACGACAGTCGACACGTGTCGTAGTTGCTTCACCTCTTATTTGAGTTTACCAATGTCATTATCGACTAACTTGAACTTATAATCCATTGCCATTAATCTGTCATTTATACTTTTGTCCATCGTATCCACTTTCTCACTTAAGCTAATTAAAGCTTTGACCCGTCCACCAAAATTTGCATTGCCACTCAAATCAACATTCTCATGCACACTAGATCTTGTCCTCTTTTCAACATGTGGCTTCTTCGTTTCAACTTTCTCAATAGGGTCTTTATCTTTACCACCTCGAACCCTTTTCGAGGTTCCACCAATAGTTTCAGCTTTCTTTCCCATAATTTTTTCCTTACTCCATGTATTTTCAGCCAGTTTACCAATCATGATGTCTTTGATCAAATTGTCTAATTTGTGATCATCCTTGTTGTGGTTCCAGAAAGGATAAATCTCAGCCATTGGATTAACGACCATATGTCTCACACGTACCTGTCGTCAATTACAAATTAAAAGTGAAAAATGTGACACATTAGTATAAAACATATCTATACATGAAAAAGATGAACAAGTATGCAACAAGACAACAAATCTGCTACGAATAAAACAAATATGCGACATATAAAACAAATCTGCAACATATAAAACAAATATGCAACACATGAAACAAGTCTGCAACGAATAGAACAAGTCTGCAACAAATAAAACAAGTCTGCAACGAATAAAACAAGTCTGCAACGAATAAAACAAGTCTGCAACAAATGAAACTAGTCTGCAACGAATAAAATAAGTCTGCAACAAATGGAACAAGTCTGCATTAAATAAAACAAGTCTGCAACGAATAGAACAAGTCTGTAACGAATAAAACATGTCTGCAATGAATAAACAAGTCTACAAAAAATAAAACAAGTCTGCAACACAAACAAATAAGCGGTAAAAGACTGCAAGTAGAAATATACATGGCCATGTTCTTTCTTTTCCTCAAGTACAAGATCATCAACTTCGTAACGGCCACGAGATCCACGCCATGAGAGAATATGAAGTTCCTCTTCTTGCTTTTTTCTCCCATAAAGTTCTCATAATCTTTGAAATGACTCATACGCCCATATTTGTAACACGTGAACTAATCCTTTCAAAGTGTAAGAGTTATCAGCAAGGTTTGCTTCTTTGATGGACTCGATCAACAATTCAAATGACCTCCTACACCATGGAAACCTCTCCAAAGCAGCACGATCCAATGCTTTCTTAGCGCATTTCAAATCCATCCTACATCATCTACTTAAACCAAATATTCCTAGGGAGGGGGTGCACTTAACCTATAATTATTCTCTTCTCGTAACTCCATATGTTGCATTTTGTCAACACCTTAGCCAACTCTTCCGAAGAAGGTCCATCACCTATAGGCACACCCATCTCACCCCATATTTCGCGGTGATCAATTTCTGCTTCTTCCCCTTCTTTTTCAACAATGTACAAATCACAATTAAGTCCTGACATCTCTGCAAATTCATGCAACGAAAACCTCAGAGGTTTCTCTCCAATCAAACACCAAATCTCACTTTTGCTAACAATTTCCAACTGATGTGTGAGGAAGTAGTGAACTGTCTTCCCTTGCAATGTAAACTTACTCACTGCTAACAAAATAAGAACACCAAGAGCTGAATTCTTTAGGTACTCACATACGTCCTCACCAACACTGACACAGACCTTTCTCAAAATTGACAAAGAACATCCATGATTTATACTTTTAATTTGGTGTGGAGTTACCCTATACATCCGCAGAGGATATTCTCTTTTCTCACTAGAATCCATACCTATACACACAAAAAAGGAAACAAGTCTGCAACAATTAAAACAAGTCTGCAACAAATGAAATGAAACAAGTCTGCAACAAATGAAACAAGTCTGCAACAAATGAAACAAGCCTGCAACAAATGAAACAAGTCTGCAACAAATGAAACAAGTCTGCAACAAATAAAAAAAGTATGCAACAATAACAACAAATCTGCAACAAAAGAACAAATCTGCAATAATACCAACAAGTCTGCGAAAAAATGAACAAATCTGCAACACACGAAACTGCAACAATACAAACAAATCTACAACAATACCAACAAATATGCAACAATAGAACAAATCTGTAACAATAGAAAACAACTTTACAAAACTATTGTCATTAAAAAACAATATCTGCGCCAAAATCAAAATACTGAAACGTAAGAAATAGACGAAGAATACCGAAATCAGATACTGGGAGGAAGCGGCTAGGTTTTAGGGTTTCCTTTGACAGCGGTGATGAAAGAGAAGATGAAGGCGAGGATGAACGATGAAGAAGATGACGGCGAGGATGAACGATGAAGAAGACGAACTCTGAAGAACATAGAAAAGAAAGTGAAGCCAACTGTGAAGATGACGACGACGTGAGGATGATGACAACGACGATGAAGAAGGTGAAGACGACGGCGAGGAGGACGAAAATGATGAAGTCAACGGCGAGGATGCGAAAAACCGACCACGGATGCGAAAATCCGACGAAAGATGAGAAAAATGTGTGGGTGAGGAATATGAAAAGACAGTTTTTTACGTTTCTAGGGAAGATGAGGGAAGTGAAAATGTTTTAGAAAAGCAAAACAGTTTTTAGTTTTGAATTCAGAAACAATTTTTTTTTTTAGAGAAAAATAAATCAAAATGGCATTTGTGTAAATAAGTTACTCAAAATGGGTTTTCTGTCTTTTAACTAAAGAGTTGTGTTATTATAATAAACTCAGTTTTTAGGGTGTTATTCTAGTAATAAAATGAAAGAGTAGTGTTATTCTGAGTAATTTTCTCTTATAAATATAGCTTTTGTTAGGGTTTTTTTTTAGTACTAGCCATCTATATATATACATATATATATATATATTTACGTTCTTGCATCCTGACTTGGTTTTTAGTGTAGTTCGTGGTTCTTCTCCGCTAATAGATTGACTGATTTTGTTTTTTGATCGTGTAGGTGGATTTGATTCTAGATATATATAATCGAGGTTTGCATGATTGCATCCATTACGCACTTTCGAGGTATACATTTCGTGTGTATCACGTCTCCGAGTTTGATTGTTTTCCCGTTAGGCTAATAAAAAAAAATCAGTCAATATTGTCTGTCTTGATCCAATGATATTTTGTTTTGTTGGTTCTGCTTTGTTTTAAAATAGATCGTTTGTGTTGTTCGTTGTTCTTCATCGCTAAAAGATAGACTAATTTGCGTTTTTGTTCGCGCAGGTAAATTCGCTTCTCGATATATTTACTCGGCGTCTCCATCCTTTATGCTTTATCGGGGTATATATTATGTGTGCTTCACGTTAGCGATCTTTTTTAAAAAAAGGTTTTCTGCTTTTTTTATTTTCTATGTAGTTGTTTTTGTTGCTTTATGTTCATTTGTATTGTGTTAATGATCTACTTTTTTTTTTATGAACGGTTTTAGGTTAGATCATGTGGCTTTTCCTTTTTGTAGTTTTTAGGAATTTCTTTTGTTTTGATGTTTATTAAAAGTTGAATTTTTTATATATATGTATATATTTTTCTTATTTTTTGATACCGTTTGATATTTGTTTGCTGTTTAGGTGGTGGTGTTTTTAGCTGTACTGTCTTGATCAATGATTTTTTAGTTTTGCATCTATGTCGAAGGGTAACGTTTCTTTTTATATTTTGGTTCGTCTTTAATTTTGTGATTATCTTCGTTTATCGCACTAATATTTTATATATTAACCGGGTTTGGTGCACTTTGCTTTTTTGCGGATAGAGAAAGTATTATGGCCAAATTTGGAATAGTCTTTCTGGCCAAATCTGGAATTAGCCGTTGCGGATAGAGAAAGTATTCTGGCCAAATCTGAATTCTATGTGCCATATAAAATTCTTCCTCTTGGCAGAGGTACAAACATATATGGAGTACTCATGCGCAAATAACAAATAACTAGAATTTTTATTTTGGTATAAATTTAAATAATATATAATAAATTATAGTGAAAAATATAGCAAGATCTTAAATATTTTTGTTTTTGAATATATATGGATTGATTATTACTTAAAAATATATAATATGAAAAATAATTAAGAAACTAAATAGTAAATACCATCTTTAATGATAAATAAGTATTTTCCATATTCTCATCAGTAATTTTAAAAGATAATTTTATTCATTCCTATTTCAATTATATTTTCTTATTTGTAATGGAATAATATGTAATAAC
>PKML01043777.1:469702-484095 GCA_002933935.1 Eutrema yunnanense
ACATAATTTTTCTTTCAAAGTATATATTTATTTCATCGTAAACTTTGTTTCTAAATTTATGTATTATATATTTTCACGGGTGATCTAATTTTGTTTTCTATTTTTCGTCTTTAATTTTTTTAACGGGTCATAAAATATTATATTACAAACCCGCATATATGCGGGTACTTATCTAGTATCATAATAATTAAGAAATTAAATAGTGAATAACCTCTTTAATGGGAAATAAATACTTTCCATATTATCATCAATAATTTTAAAAGACAATTATATCTTTTCCTATTTCAATTATCTTTGGTTATTTGTAATGACATTTCATGTAATAACTTACAAAATAAAGTTCATTTACAAAAACATCTTATTAAATAATATTATAGAGATGCGGTTAGAGAATCTCTATTGACGACCATGAAGATAGTCTTCGGATGCCATTCACTCCAACTAGGGGATATGACAGTGTGGTCTGGAGCCAACTTTACTCAAGAGAGATGGATGACTATCAAATTGAACAGGCAAGTTAAATTTGAATCACCAAAATCTCGAGACTGTTATATCATCATCAGTTTGGATTTAATATGTTTTATGGGTTATTTTCTAATCAGGTTTGTCGAAGATTGGTTATATCTTAGCCATCGGGAAATCAATTGGCTTCAGGTTTATGGGCTAAATTGATTTGAACCAGGCAATTGAAGTCCGATCTAGTCACCCGGTTATTGATGGTTATAGTGAACACAAAACAGTGTCGTTTCAAGCTAAAGAAAGCTTGATTCTCTGAAGCTCGAAGAAGAAGCTTCAGCCAGTTCCAGAAGGTGAAGTCATGCGCCTTAAGGTTGTTACAGGATGGGGTGTGCGATTAAAGATCCGTTTGAGTGGTTAGTTGTAAGAGAGAGATTCAATTGTAACTTTCGGGTGAGAGAGAAGCGATTAGGTTAGAGAGAGAAACACAGTGAGAGTTTTCCGGTGAGTGAAATACGTGTGTTCTTTGTATTATCTCCGGCGAGTTTATGCTGGTGGTGTTCGCGACTGTTCTTAATGGATTTCGAAGAAGTCCTCGGCCAAACGTAGGGTTGCGATTGAGTACCTGAACTGGATAAATTTTGCCTTGCATTTTTTTACGAATCGTTTAGTTCGGAGATCAAGTCCTAAATCATGAGTCGAAATTGGAAGAAAACATAAAGGTTTTACAACAAGGTTGTTAGTGAATATGGTTATGACATATGGAGAGTTGATGTGGGGATGTCATATGGTGTCTTGATCGACTCTTGACTAGAGGTATTTAACAATATGCTTTAGGTTTTTTTATTCAGTTTGATGTCTCCTATTATTGTACGGATTTTGATATACTGACACAGATACATGAAACAGGGAAAATTGGTGGGACAACATGATGTATACGACAACAAATAGAATCAAGACAAAAGATTCCCTAATTTAATTGTGCTAATTTAAATTTGTGTCTTCTAACCAAACTGCGTTGGATCATTCGATTTTGTTGTGGTTTGTTTTGGTGTTTGGCTATTGTTTTGGTCAGAGGTAAAAATAAAACTAAAGTACGTAGGACCAAAAATTCGCACAGTAATAGAATATCGATTTAATCACGAATATAAAAATAAATGTTAAGAAAAGACGAGTTTAAAAAACGATGTAAAAAGACAAAATTAAACGAAACAATGTAGGCGAGAGAACTCTCTCTCCTTGACTCAAAGAATCTCTCGTAGTGCGATGGTATAATATTCGATTCATGAGTCCCAGGATACAACCATTGAATCTGTTATCGCGAGCACTCGATAACGGATCTGTCGAACTAAATTCTACGATACTGTCGAATAAAAGACTTACTCTTAGCGATGAGAAATCGAATGAACTTTTTCTTTTGTAAGTGTGTTTTATGTGTGTAATTGGATGCCTTTCTCTCAAGAGAGGCGATCGTATTTAGGAGAAGAGAAGAGGTTTAATTCCATAACTTGCTTAGCAAGCTTAGCCTTGCTTAGCAAGCTTAGCTTTGTTATCAAGCTTAGCCTTGGTCACCAAATTTAGCCTTGGTTGACAAGCTTAGCCATGAGCCCAATGGCCCATTTCAATTCACACTTACACATTTTTTATAAAGCCCACAAGCTTTTAAAAAATTGTTCCAACAATCCCTCACATGAATAGAAATGACTATATCCATATGAAGATTGAACATAATAGACAGACTTGACTAGACTAGACTTGATTCGACTAGACTAGACTAGACAGACTTTTCGAGAGTATACGAAAATGTAACAGTATCTGAGAGGTAGCATTTTTCAGCTTTGAACCAATCATTTTTAATATCTATCGGGTTTACTCGACCAGGAGGTGAACATGATGTCTTGAACCACCTGGACATTGTTGTAAACCGAGACAACAAATATCGCGCAGCGACATTTTCTCGTAGAACTGTGTTCTCTATTGTGTTCATTTTGGCCTTGAACATTACTGGTTTTTCGTAAGTGAACTTGGAGAATATAGCCTCTCTTTCATTCTCCTAGAAATTGCCTTCATTTCACACTCACTAGGTGATCTGCCATTAACTTGCTTTCAGAAGTATCTTGTCATACTCCACTATTACAAAGCTATGAAATCATTAAAAGCCAACGCTTATCCTCAATACTCACATGTAGCACTGTTTTATCACCTAGGAACTGGGCATAGACATAGTCTCACGGTGCTCAATTTTGAATCAGCTCAACTTCGTTTTCCCTTTGAACATAGATCTTGGGATCTCCAGTCACATATGTAGGGTGTCCGTCAAACGTCATCTTTGTCTATAGGCTTTAAACCCATTCCTTTTGATGATTTTAGAATTTGATCTCGCAGCAAACTTGTGGTGAACGGATCCGCTAAGTTATCAGCCGACTTGATGCAATCTATCGTAAGTACCCCAGTTGAGATCAATTATCTAATGGTCTTATATCGTCTTCTTATATGACGAGATTTACCAATATATAGGTTACTCAGTGTCCAAGAGATAGCAGACTGACTATCACAGTGTACACGTAATGCTGGCACTGGTTTTTCCCACATCGGGATATCTTCCAGAAAATTCTGAAGCCATTATGCTTCCTCTGCAGCTTTATCTAAGGCTATAAACTCTGACTCCATGGTTGATCTCGCCAGGAGTGTTTGTTTGGAATATTTCCATGATGCTGCTGCACCAGCAAGGGTAAAGACATATCCACTCGTGGATTTTGAGTTTTTGGAGTCGAAAATCCAGTTGGCGTCATTGTATCCTTCCAAAACTGATGGTTCTTTACCATAGTGCAACCCATAACTTTTAGTATGACGTACATAGTCCAATACTCTTGTTATGGCTTTCCAGTGTTTATGTCCTGGATTACTAGTGTAGCGACTCAATACATTAATTGTGTACGCTAAATCGGGTCTAGTACAATTCGTTAAGTACATCAGACTTCCGATTACACGTGCATACTCCACTTATGACACTGCTTCATCCAAATTTTTTGTCAGGTGAAGACTAGGGTCTACGGGAGTTTTTGCAATCCCACTTGAGTAGATTTTGAATCTATCAAGTATCTTTTCAGCATAATGAGCTTGAGACAAGATTATTCTTTCGGAAGTTCTAGTGATCTTAATCCCTAGAATAACATCCGCTAATCTCATGTCTTTCATATCAAACTTGCTACTTAGCATGTTCTTAGTTTGATTGATCATGTTTTTATTGCTACCAATAATGAGCATGTCATCAACGTACAAACAGAGAAAAACGTATACGCACGGAGTACTTTTGATGTATATGCACTTATCACATTCATTACGAGATCTTTTGCTACGTCTAGGTTCATCTTCAACCTCTTTTGCATCATCTAAAAATGTGCCAAAAGTGCTCGCCTTATTTACAGAGGTAATTGCATCTCTGTCTTCACGAGTTCGTTTCAGATTTTTATCTTTACATGGAAACACGTGCTCAAAGAAAGAAGCATTCATTGATTTTATGGATGTATTAAAATGGATATCTGGTACGTCTGATTTATGAACCATAAACCGATACGCACTACTATTGTGTGGATATCCGATGAAAATATAATCCACCGTCTTAGGTCCAATTGTGACCTTTTTAGGAGGTGGCACTGCAACTTTTATCAGACACCCCCACACTTTCAGGTATTTGTACGAAGGTACAATACATTTCCAAAGTTCATATGGTGTTTTACCAGTGACTTTGTGCGGTATTTTGTTGAGGATATAATTTGTGGTAAGCAACAACACTTCCCCCCCCCCCACATGTTCTGGGGTAACCTAGATTCCTGCAACATCACATTCATCATTTCTTTAAGAGTTTGGTTTTTTTCGTTCCGCAACTCCATTAGATTCAGGTGAATAGGGAGCGGTTGTTTGATGGATAATGTCATGTTCTTTACATAACGCATCGAATGGTCCATCATATTTGCCTCCTCTATCACTTCGAACTATCTTCATAGTTCTATCGAGTTGATTTTCAACCTCAATTTTATACTCCTTAAATTTTTCCAAGGATTCATCTTTGCTTCTTAGCAAATAGACATACCAATATTTTGTACTATCATCTATGAAAGTCACAACATATTTTTTACCGCCTCGAGTTTGAACAAATTTTAAATAAAAAAACAATATGTGTGAATTAAACAGAGAGGTTCAGTTGTTCTTTCTACACGAGGGGATGGGGGTTTTGTGAGTTTAGCATGTACGCATACTTCACATTTGTCTTTACTTGATTTGTTTTTCAGAATTAGGTTCAAATTAATTAATCTTTGTACAGATTTATAATTCAGATGACCTAACCGTTCATGCCAAATATTAAAAGACTCAACCAAATAAGCAACTGGATCATTCTTATTGATTGAAACATCTGTTACAACATTTTTTGGGTAAGACTGTCATTACATTCATTTTGACCAGTCTTCCCGTAACATATCCCTTGCCCAAGTACACCTCATGTTTCTTGAGCACAAGTTTGTTTGACTCGAAAGTAACAACAAATCCGGCGGCGCTAATAAGCATCCCATAAATTAGATTATTCCGCATGTCTGGCACATGTTTGACATTTTTGAGAGTTATCTCATGTCCTGAGGTCATCTTGAGCTTCACTTGGCCACAACCTTCAATCTTGGACGAGCCGGTGTTACCCATTAACAGCCGCTCCTCACTCTTGCATTTTTATAAGTGCTAAACATACCTCTATCAATGCATATGTGAGTGGTGGCACATGTGTCGTACCACCAATCTTTCAGGTTTTCCTCAACAGGTTTTCCTCAACAGTGTTGTTCTCTCTGACCATAGCGCACATATCATCTTGAGTTAGGTTGGCCAAAGCCTTTCCTTTGTCTTTGCGGTTGTCAATTAATCTTGCTACGACTTGCGCTAGCTTTATGACTAACCTTGTCACGCATGTGACACTTTCCCAAGAACTTCATTGCACACTTTCGCCTCATAAAGCTAATAGAGGCTTTCAGTAAATCTTTCCTTCTCCCTGTGTCCTTGTGAACAAAAATATTAGCAGTGTGCTCACACTGAACACCATCTGCCTTGCGGTTTCAAGACTCGATCTTCAGCTTGACTATCAAGTCTTCAAGGGAAATTGCATTCCGCTTGTGCTTGAGATAGTTTTTGAAGTCCACCCAACTTGGGGGAAGCTTCTCAATAAAGCAGTTCACTGTGAAAATATCACTGATAAACATGCCTTCATCAGCTATCTTATGTGTTAGCAATTGCAGCGCTTCCACTTGGTCCATGATGGGTTTTGATTTTCTTACAGCCTGCGTCTTTAGACTTATACTTCTTCTCTACTGCAAACCATAGTTCCTTTGAAGTGTTGACCGTACTGTAAACAGCGTACAACGGGTCTATCAGGCGACTTAGAATCAAGCCTTTGCACAGAAAATCTCTTTGGTGATGTTCTTGGTATTGCTTGTCATTCCGCGAAGACAAAATGAACACCTCTAATGAAAAACGATTTAATTAGAAAATAATTAAATCACAAGAGTTTCGATACTGAATTAAATCGCAATGTAAAACCGCTATCGAACTAATTAGAACCGTTAAAAGCGCGTTCTGGATCAAACCTCCTTAGAATATTCTGATTCGAACCTCCGCAGAGCGTTCGTCAAAGCGTTTATGGAAACGCGTTTGATAATCGTTTCAGAGAACACAATTTGCTAGTTTAAGCGTTCGCAAGAGTTAAACAATTGGCAATTGTCAAAGCGTTTTACAGCGTTCGCAAATCCAATGAGTGTTTATTAATCTCAATTAATAACCTTTGTAAAAGACGTTAAAGTAAAACCGTTTCTACTATACATGTGAGAGTCGCTAGATTCGCGTTTGATAACGTTTGAGTATCACCAGCGGTAGAACGTCTTTTTATAAAATCGTTAAAATAAAATTGCTTCTACTACACGTTTGAGAGTCACTAGATTAGCGTTTGATAACGTTTGAGTACCATAAACAGTAGAAGAATCGTTTTAAAAAATCGTTTGAAAACTTTTATTTCCTCGCGATTAAAATCCGTTTGATGTTTATAAAACATAAAACGGATTTCTTTGAGTTACCAAAAATTCGCACAGTAACATGATATCGATTTAATCACAAATATACAAATAAACGTTAAGGAAAGACGAGTTTAAAAAACGATGTAAAAAGACGAAATTAAAAAAAAAAACAATGGAGGCGAGAGAACTCTCTTTCCTTAACTCAAAGAATATTCCGTAATGCGACGGTATAATATTCGATTCATGAGTCCCAGGATACAACCATTGAATCCGTTATCGCGAGCACTCGATAACGGATATGTCGAACTAAATTCTACGATACTCTCGAATAAAAGACTTACTCTTAGCGATGGAAAATCGAATGAACTTTTTCTTTTGCAAGTGTATTTTTGTGTGTATTCGGATGCCTTTCTCTCAAAAGAGGCGATCGTATATATAGGAGAAGAGATGAGGTTTAATTCCATAACTTTCTTAGCAAGCTTAGCCTTGCTTAGCAAGCTTAGCCTTGTTTATCAAGCTTAGCCTTGGTCACCCAATTTAGCCTTGGTTGACAAGTTTAGCCATGAGCCCAATGACCCATTTCAATTCACACTTACACCTTTTTTATAAAGCCCACAATCTTTTAAAAAATTGTTCCAACAAAGTAAAGCTAGACAACCAAGAGATTGTTCTGGATATGAAGAGTACCACGACAAAGGTGTTAGTGGTGAGTTTAGCACTCCCCGGTTTAGCTCTATTTAAACCGGGAACCAGGTCGAATCATCCTGGTCATGATAAAGTCAGGACCGATGTCAAAGCCCAAGAAGAGACCATCGCGTCGTTGACCGAACTCGAAAGCCCACCACGTCAATAACCGTCCCTAAAAAGCCCACGAAGGGCCCATCACGTCGCAACAAGGATCAACCTCCGAGATTCACAGATCTTTTCCCGATCTCGGGGGATTTTTAGGAAACTTTCCTTTTTCTAAAAGATCTAGGAAAAGGAGATTTCCCCCTTTGGAACCGACTTCGAATCGTATAAATAAAGGAGCTCAGACCTCATTCAAGGGGACAACTTTAGCGAGAGATAAGAGAGATCAAGAACTCCGACTTACTAGTTTCTTATTTACCTTATTTCCGGTTTGACTTTTTCGATCGAACGATCTTGTATTTTACTGAGCTATAATCAATAGAACGAGATTCCGAACATAAAGTTTACTGTTTTGTCCCTTGTGATTTTCATAATCAACAATTGGCGCCGTCTGTGGGGACAAAAAGGAAACCTAACTCATTCGGATTTCGGTGAATAGATCGGTAATGGCTGAACTACAGGACGATCAGATGGATAACCACAACTGTTAGAGGGGGATTTAGCACTCCCCCGGTTTGAGTTGAAATCAGCCCAACAATCGACTTCAAGGCCCATCGAGACCGATCTACGAAATTAAAGGGAAATTTCCTATAATTAATAAAGAGAAGATTTCCTTTATTTGGATAAAGGCAAATCCCGGAAAGAAAGTAGATTATCCTTATCAGCTTCAAGGAAAAAGGATAATTGCCAATACAAAGTCAAGAAGGAAAAGGAAGAGCTAAGGACTTCAAGACTTATAAATAAGGAGGCCATCGCCTCATTCTATCTCATCTGACAATCTCACAATCTCTAAAGAGAGAACTTAGATAGAAACATCCTTTGTAACAAGAACTACGTTTTGGCCTGATCCCTTTAAAGGGTACGTAGGCAGCCTTCAACGGCACATCTATAAATCTAATAAAAATAATTCTCCTAAACCCTAAACTGAATTCGTCGATCTACAATATGTGCGAATTCTGGTTCCTTCAACAACCTCGAACAAAACGACAACCGTTATGACCTCAACAACGGACTCAACGGCATACCACCAGCTATGGTAGATGTTGAAGTCACTACAACAGATCGGCTCGATCAATATGCGCTCATGCAGGCAATGGCAGCACAGCTTGTCGAACTCACTAAGAAGAACGATGAAAGATTTGATTTCTTATTTGTGAACCAAACAGAGCTCCGTAACCAAATCGGCGAAATCATACAAACTCCAAGATCCCCCCGATTTGAGGACTCGACACCTCCTCTTCACCGCAATCTTTTCACAGGATTAAACCAACCTCGGAACACGACGAACCAACCCTCTATCGTGCGATCTACTGGCAGTGACGGAACGCGCATCACAGATCAAGAAATTCTAGATCAGGAGTTCGACAATGTCAAAAATCAACTACATGACATGAAATCTAAATTTCATCAAGCTACAAGCTCAGCACCCGAGATCGATCGCGTAATCCAGGAGACACAGAAAACGCCATTCACTCATCGGATCATAAATACTTCAGTTCAGCGTTTGGACAAAATCAAAATCACGTCGTATGACAGACACACTGATCCTCGCCACTTTATGACCTCGTTTGGCATAATGATGAACTGTTTCCGATTTCAAACTAAAGAGGAAAAGGACGCCGCCACATGCCAGTTTTTCGTGGAAAATCTCTGCGGAACCGCACTCGATTGGTTCTCTCAGTTAGACGCTCACTCGGTCGATAACTATACCGAACTCTCGACTAAATTTCTCAAGCGCTTCACAATGTTCATCAAGCAAAAAACTCGGAACGCCGATCTTTGGGGTATTGAGAAAAAAACTCATGAACCGATTTAAAGCAGTAGTGTCTCATTGCACCATCGACGACGAAGCCGCAATCGAAGCCCTATACAAGGCAAAATGGTACAAATCAGATTTCCACAAAGAAATAAAACACAATTGGCCTAATACCCTCGAGGATATCCTACACAAGTCACATATCTATATCCTTGAGGAAGACGAGGAAACCGCAAAAGATAAACATCACACCCTCTTCAAGCCGGTCGCTCCAAAAGACAAACCAAGAGAAGAAAATCGTGAGACCTGAAATTACTACGACAGACGACCTGCGGCTCAGCAAGTCAGTACCATACAGCCGCAACAAACATGGAACACATGGATCCGACCCAAAAATTCGAACGAACTGATCAGCGACAACATACCTTTCTGTCAATTTCACAACAGAGAGGGTCACAGTACAGAAGAATGCCGGCATCTTAAGGATTTCCTTTTACTAAAATTCAGGAAAGGCGAAATCCCCGTCGAATGAGCATTTTGCCCCGGTAAAAGGTTTTACAATAACGATAACCAAGGAGCTCGTCGACCAAACCCCACCAAGAATCCCGAGCAGACAAACGCCAATACTACCGTTGAACAACCAAAACAAGACCGCGATGACCAAAACAAAAATAAAAACATCCCGCAAGTTCGAAAGCGAGTGAACATGATAATGGGGGCGTTAGAGTCCTGCAATTATTCAGTTCGAGTGAACAGAGAACACAGCAGAGAAATAATCGTGGCATGACGCCAAAACAGAGTCACGACAGGCGGAATGCCCGTAACCTTTTCGGAAGCCGACACAGAAGGACCCCATATGCGGTATAATGACCCTCTGGTCGTCAACTTACTCAACGGAGACATTGCAGTCGGAAGAATCCTGGTAGACACGGGCAGCTCGGTGAATGTGATATTCAGACAAACATTAAGAGACATGGATTTCCCGGACTCCGAGATCAAAACGAACATCGAACCGCTCACTGGCTTTACAGGTGAACAGACAATGACCGCATGAACGGTCAAAATACCCATCTACGTTGGCAGACTTATAAAAATGGTCAAAATTTTGGTCCTCGACAGACCAGTGATCTACAATGTCATACTCGGAACACCCTGGATCTACGCAATGAAGGCCGTCGTTTCAACCTACCACCAATGCCATAAATTTCCAACACCATCCGATATATTTATACTGAAAGGCGATCAGCTGATGTCCCGAACTTGTTATATCAACGAATGCAAACTCCGGACGGTATCCCGAACATGTGTTATCAACACAGCATTAAAGGACCCACTTAACCAAAAACTCAACCCTGATATACATGATATGCTCAAATTAATACCCTAACAGTACTAAAGCAAGAGTTGTAATATAGCTAGGGGTCGAACCACAAAGACTCAAGGAGATCACACAATAGATTCTAGATGTTGAATTACGCTAAGCCAAACAGATGTAATTAAAAACAATGCAGAAATAAAAAAGGGTTGTAATTCAATTGGAAAAATATAGGCCCAGGGTTTTTCTCAGGAAATCAATGAATGCAGATAAACTAACTAGCAGGATTCAGATTTAGCGCAGTTCTTGAACTCAAATCACTAAAGTATAATTAACCAACTGTCGTTGCAAGAATTATCTAAATATAAATCCTAGGAATTCCAAATCTCTTTGCGAATCCTAAANATAGGAGCCGAAATGGACGAAGAAATCAAGAACAACCTCATCCGCTTCCTCAAAAGAAACGTCTCGAATTTTGTCTGGTCTATCAAGGACATGCCCGGAATCAACCCGAAAATAACGTGTCACGAACTCAATATAGATCCGAACTTCAAACCAAGTAAGCAAAAAAGACGGAAGCTCGATCCAGAGAAGGCTCAAGCCGTGAATGACGAGGTCGAACGACTACTCAGCGCAAGGTCAATAACAGAAGTCCGGTATCCAGACTGGTTAGCCAACCCAATCGTTGTGAAGAAGAAGAACGGTAAATGGAGAATCTGAGTCAACTTCACATATCTCAACAAAGCTTGCCCAAAGGATAGCTTTCCACTACCCCATATCGATAGATTAGTCGAAGCTACTGCCGGGAACGAACTTCTCTCTTCATGGATGCCTTTTCAGGATATAACCAGATACTTATCCATCCAAGCGACCGCGATAAGACGTCTTTTATTACTGACCGCGTCATTTATTGCTACAAAGTCATGCCATTCGGTTTAAAAAATGTCGGCGCAACTTACCAATGCCTCGAGAATCGAATGTTTGCAAGTCAGCTCGGCAAAACCATGGAAGTATACATCGACGACATGCTTGTCAAGTCACTCATCGCCAAAGATCACATCGGCCATCTCAACGCATGCTTCAATATACTCAACGAGTACAGTATGAAACTTAACCCTACCAAATGCACATTTGGACTGACTTCCAGAGAATTCCTCGGCTATATCGTAACACATAAAGGAATCAAAGCTAACCCCAAGAAGATCTCGGCAATCATAGATCTTCCTTCTCCGAAAACAAAACGCGAAGTTCAACGGTTAACCGGCCGTATTGCCGCCCTTAATCGTTTTATCTCTCGATCAACCGATAAATATCTGCCTTTCTACCAACTTCTTCAGAGAAGCAAAAACCTCGAGTGGGCCGATAAGTTCGAAGAAGCATTCAACCGACTTATAGAATATCTCTCGACTCCCCCAGTATTGGCAAAACTGGAGGACGAAGAAACCCTTTACCTATACATCGCGGTTTCAAACTTGGTAGTTAGCACAATCCTCGTTCGAGAAGACCGATGCGAACAAAAACCGATCTTCTATACCAGCAAGTCTTTGGACGGAGCCGAAACGAGATACCCCACACTTGAGAAACTAGCCCTTGCTATCGTTATTGCAGCCCGAAAGTTTCGTCCATACTTCCAATCACACTCAATCGCCGTTTTTACCGATCAACCCTTGTGAACCATCCTACATAGCCCAAGCCAGTCCGATAGACTCGCCAAATGGGTAATCGAGCTGAGCGAATACGATATCGACTATAAAAACTGAACAAGTGCCAAATCACAAGTCCTGGCTGACTACCTTATTGAACTACCCCAAGAGTTAGTGAATACCAATCTCCCCGCCATAGACAAATGGATCCTACACGTAGACGGATCATCATCTCATCGCGGGTCAGGAGTAGGCATACGCCTACAGTCCCCAACTGGGGAACTCTTGGAATAGTCGTTCCGCCTAGAATTCAACGCTTCAAACAATGAAGCCGAATACGAAGCATTGCTCGCTGGCCTACGTTTGGCCAAGGCCATTAGAGTAACCCACATACATGCATATTATGATTCCCAGCTCGTTGCGAGCCAATACAGCGGAGAATACGACGCTAAAAATGAACGAATGGATGAATACCTCAAACTCGTCAAGAAACTCGCCTCCGAGTTTGAAACTTTTATCCTTAGTAAAATACCACGAGGCGATAATGCACCTGCCGAAGCACTAGCTGCACTCGCGTCCATCTCGGACCCCCATCTCAAGCGAACTATCCCGGTAGAGAGCATCACAAAACCAAGTATCGAAATGTCTGAAACATGCAACGTAGCGACACGTAGGCGTAACTATATAGAACAACCGGCCACCATTCCCAAACCACGGAGAACAATAGAAAAGTTAACACAAAGTACCGACCGCAACACCGACCCCAAACTTAACAGCGCAGATGATCCCGAACTCCGAAATATATCCGACAATGACGAAGAATCCAAAGGATTACAAGTACCAATGGACATCGAGGCTGAAGATGAAGAAGAGCTAAAAGATTGGACTATCGAGCTCAAAATATATATCCACGATGGAATAGTTCCACCAAACAGGTGGGAAGCTCGGCGACTTAAAATGTGAGCTGCATCTTACATTGTTCACAAGGGGAATTTATGCCGATGGAGTGCTGCATGAATACTTTTAATCTGTGTACCAAGCAACGATACCGTTGAAATCATGAGGAAAGTAAACGAATGATCGGGTGGCAATCATGCTGGAGCTTGATCTCTAGCCCTAAAAATAAAGAAAGCCAGCTATTATTGGCCGACCATGCTAGCAGACTGTGAAAAATTTGTGGCCAAATGCGAAAAATGCCACCGACATGGTCCAATGATCAATATACCTACCGAACTGCTAACAACCTCAACAGCACCCTATCCTTTCATGCGATGGTCAATGGACATCATCAGCCCATTTCGACGCTCCACGACGCAGAATTAGTTCATCCTCGTCATGACCGATTAGTTCACCAAATGGGTCGAAGCAGAGTCATACGCCGAAATACACGCCCTTGACGTCCAAAAATTTGTCTGGAAATACATCATATGCTGACATAGAGTACCGTACGAAATTATAACAGACAACGGACCACAATTCAGTTAGACATTATTTGGCGATTTCTGCGCTAAGTGGAAAATCCGACTAAGTTTTTCCACACCAAGATACCCACAAGGCATTTGCCAAGCCGAGACAACTAACAAAACCAGGAACAACGCAGACATGCATTACTTAGAATTCAAAAATACCAACATTTAGCGGTGCGATATTACAATAAAAAAGTTCGAGGTCGTCACTTTGAAGATGGCGACCTTATCTTACGAAAAGTCTTCCAAGGAACTGAAGAAAAGAATGCCGGCAAGCTCAGCACTAATTGGGAAGGTCCCTACCAGATAATGCGGGTCGTCAAGCTTGGTGTATACGAACTCATGAAGATGGATGGAACTCCAATCCTGAGATCGTGGAATTCAATGAACCTCAAACGTTATTATTATTAAAGTTCGACATCGAGAGTTAACAAAAAAAAAAAAAAAACCTCGCCGAACTCGTTTTCAATTCCATTGTAATTCGAACTACGAATGGCTTGATCCTTCTTATGAGGGTACGTAGGCAGCCCACACGGGTTCAGCTATGATTCTAATAAAATTCCTTTTCCTCGAATGGATCATATACATAAGAACCGAACTCGAATGGATCCTATCCATAAGAACCGAACTCGAATGGATCGTATCCATAAGAACCGAACTCGAATGGATTGTATCTATAATAACCGAACTCAAATCATTCTTTGAAACATAAAAAAATATATCACAGATTCACACATCGACGTCCTGGCCCGACGTTCGATACAAAGAAATAAGCCAAACTTCATCTCGCATGCATCCTCATGGTGCTATGGATAACACACCTTCCATGTAAAGCCAAGACCACTCACGCACCAAACC